>SJYQ01017084.1:70080-84533 GCA_006410935.1 Redunca redunca | reverse complement strand
CAATATACAGCCTTGACACACTCCTTTTCCTATTTGGAACCAGTCTGTTGTTCCATGTCCCAGTCTGACCTCTGGACCCTAGCCTGCCTGCCTGCCTAACCGCTATGCTACCGTGGCTTGCTGGAAAGGTCTCGGGGAAGGACTTTGATTGGCCCAGCTGAATCACCTGCCCAAGCCTGTACCAATCACTGTCACTTGACTGGACATGACATAGCCAAGTGGCATGTAGTCATGGGAAGTGCATTTATTTCCAGAAGAGAGAGGGATCACTTAGGGAACATTGTAAACTGACAAATGTGAAAGGAGCAAAAAAAAATGTTTTCACAGTGCCTCAGATCCAGTACATTAGGACTTTGGAGAAAGAATTATTTTTTAAAGAAAGGCAAAGATGTCAACAGAAGTGGATGTCATCACCATAAGTGGTGTATTAGCACTGATTACACATGAAACCTGCTCTGGAATTCATAGCTACTTTCACCGGGGACATCTCTTTCGCATCAAGAAGACAGCATAGCTTACTGGCTAACAGCCTGAACTTTTGATTCTAACTGTCTCAACTTCAAATCTTCACAGTATCCAGTGTCTACTTTGGTATTTGGACATGTTACTAACACTCCTTAAGCAAAATTGGCACAACAATGAAACTTACCTCTTGGGTTATTGTGAGCATTAAAAGAAATGATACAGATAGTTTGGTACAATATCCAGCCCTTAGTTTAAAAAAAATCACTAGATTTTTACTACAGTTACTATTATTTTCATTACAATGTTCCTAATTATTATTATTTACAACAGTGCCCAGGAATCTCAAGGCTAGAGAGTTTTAGAATGGTTAATTGTGATAATGTTCCATTCTATGATTCTGAAATAAGAAATATATCTCCATAGATATTCTCCATTGATATCCAGCCTGATATTTGCCTGAAGTCTGTTTAAAATCTCCCTCTTTCACATTCCATAATTTCTCTTATCCACTGATGCATGAAACACTAAGATTCCTGGGTAGAAAAAGCATGAAAATGGTACCCTTGATACTCCTTTTGACCTTTCCAAAAGTGACTTCACAGGTAATTGAAGTCCAAGAAACTTCAATCTTTGGAAGAATCTGTGCTGTGACCAACAAAAGATAACTCCTTGGAGAGATATTGAAACAGTTGACCAACTTCTGGAACCAATTGACAAAGAAATGAATAACCCCCACTAGACACTGTTGCAAAGAAAGGAACTGTGAGGCCCTCTAGGAAAAATTGGAATCTTCAAGACTGTCCTTCTACCTTCTCAGGAACTCTAGTATATCTTGCTTCCAATAAACATTTCCACAGAAGGCTCCAGAAAGGCGGACATATCAACAAAGACCAGTTCCTTCACTTCCACTGCAGCTGTAGTCCATAGATTTAAGCCAAAATTTTTTCAATCAAGGAAAAGAGTTTAGACAAGGAAATAGGTTATTACTTTTGAGTTTGACTTCTATGCTCTATCGAATGTCTATGACAACAATTACTCAGGATTCAAAGTCTTATTTTTTTAAACAAGAGGCTTCGTAATATTTTTTCTTGCTGGTTATGAAGGGCAGGGAGAATAACACCTTATATTTATATAGGGCTGGTCCTTGGAAAATGCTACAAATAATGTCATTCTCTCTCCCACCAGAATTCCTGGTGGAAGCAACATATTTTCCTCACACCACTTTTATAGATTATATAGTCTGTCAGAAACACTGCAGAGGCCAAAACTTGGGTTTTCTTTGGATTTAAAATGTAGTATTAGGTTTCCTTTCTATTAGAAAAACAACATTTCTACACAAAAATGGGTTTTTATGCATAGTCCTTGGGATAATTGCCATGGGAAAGAGCTCAGTTAAAACTTCTCACTTTTCAACACAATAAAATCATCCTTTTCCCATTTTCTTACAGACTTTTTATAGCCATAACTTTAATGATATAGCAGTATCCCAACTATACTAAAGTCATTTGCTCAGAGTAATAAGTATTGCTCTGTGAAACTCGTGTGTGTGTCCTGGACCACGATGTATTTTTGTCTGTGATTTGCAGTCTTAAGTGTTTGGAAGGCATGTGCCCAACATTACTTGTTTTCAGATAAGGAAAAAAAACTAAGGCTCAGAGAAGTTGAATGATTTATGGAGAGTCACACCGTCACGAGTGGTGTTATAGAGACAAAAAGGTTGTGGTTTCGTTGCTTTTGTTTTTTGCTTATGTCATTAGCCTAGTGTTGGGCTGGCTAGAGTAATAGCTGCTGTAACAAGGAAGCCCACAATGGTACATTCGTGACTTAAGACGGTAAGCATTTCTTTTACTCATTGGACACTACAATGTGTTTTTGTCTGGTCAGCAGGCGGTGGCTTTTCTCTGTGCAGAGGTTCAGTCCTCTTTCATATTATTGCTTCACCATCCTCCAGAGCTGTGGTCCCCAACATTTTTGCCACCAGGGACCGGTTTTGTAGAAGACAATTTTTCCATAGATGGGGTGAGGGGGTGGTTTAAGGGTGATTCAAGTGCATTACATTTATTGTGCACTTTATTTCTTTTATTATTACACCAGCTCCACCTCAGATCATCAGGCATTCGATCCCGGAGGTTGGAGGTGTTTACTCCAAGGTGGTGGTTTTCAATCAGAAGTGATATTACCCCTGGAAGACATTTAGCAATGTCTGGAGGTATATTTTTTAATGTTTGTTTATTTATCTTTGGTAGTGCTGGGTCTTCACTGCTCCGTTGGTTTTTCTCTAGCTGCTGTGAGTGGAGACTACTCTCTAGGCGTGGCGTGTGGGCTTCTCATTGCAGCAGCTTCTCTTGTTGCCAAGCACTGGCTCTAGGGCACTGGCTTCAGTAGTTGTGGCACATGGACTCTAGAGCACAGGCTCAGTAGATGTGGTGCACGGGGCTTAGTTGCCCTGCGGCATGTGGGATCTTCCTGGACCCGGGATCGAACCCTTGTCTCCTGCATTGGCCAGTGGATTCTTTACCACTGAGCTGCCAGGAAAGCTCCAGATATATTTTTGATTGTCACTATGGTGGGGATACTACTGGCATCTAGTGGGTAGAGGTCAGGAATTCTCCTATACATTCTTCAATGCACAGGAAATATCCTGCAACAAAGAATTTCCTGGCCCAAAATGTCATTAATGCCAAGGCTGAGAAATACTGCCCAAAGGGGCATATTATCTTCTGTAACCAGCCAGCTAAACAGGGAAAAGACAGATTCAATAAGATTCAACTACTCTCTATTCTGTGACTCTCTTTCTTTGGCCTAGCTTCCCAGGTGGTGCTAGTGGTAAAGAACCTGCCTGTCAATGCAGGAGACACAAAAGACTCGGGTTCTATCCCTGGGTCGGGAAGATCCCCTGGAGGAGGGCATGGCAATCCACTCCAGTATTCTTGCCTGGAGAATCCCACGGACAGAGGGGACTGGTGGGCTACAGATTCATAGGGTTGCAAAGAGTCAGACATGACTGAGCAACTTAGCACACAAGCACTCTATTCTGTGATTGTCTTTCCTTGGCCTGGAAACTTGAGTCACTGATTTCTGTCTAAATGTAAGAGGGTCAGAGAAGTGAGTCCTGGTAGGCAGTCCCTTCCAGCAATAACTCTTCTTTGTTCATTTGTGATGAACAACTATCAACTGGTCACAGGTGGCAAAGGCAAAATTTGAACTATATGTTTGTCTGGCTGCTCACATCATTGTTGAAGAATCAATGTTGTTGTTTAGTCACCAAGTCATGTCCAACTCTTTTGCAACCCTACGGACTGAAGAATCAATAGGAACTAATAAAATCAACAGTACAGAAATCCAGTCCCTACCTTCTCCATGGGCTCCAGGTCATCCATTTTGTGTCTTAGTCATTAGGTATTGCAAACACACACAGCCAAATTTTGCCACTAAAACTCTGTCTCTCTCATCTTCCCTTTTTCATCAATTGATAACCCTATCCTCCTCCTCACTTCTGTATATCCCTTTCCAATTGTTTAGCAAGACTTCTCAGTTCTACCTCCGAGATATGTACCTGCAAATATTACTGTAACAGAGAAGAACAAACCTAACTCCATATTGGACCTATTTCTTTAGCTCTAACCTTTGTCCTTTGTTGTCTGCTTGTCATCATTTTTTGTCATTCTTTTCCTACTCCTTTTCTAACCTCTATTCCCTTTTTCTCTTGTATATTCAGGCTGTCTTCTCACCTTCACTCACAGCCAAAATGGCTTTGTGCTTTTGGAAACTATCATGGTAGAAAGACCAGATCCCCAGCCTATGGCATCCCTCGAAGATTTCTGGAGCATCTCAGACTGACAGCCTGGCTATTCCCTTGGACCCACATTAGACTGAGAGGCTGCTTATCACACACGTGGCTACCAGCAGTCACGCCTTTGATATCCTCTTTCCTCATTCTTCCCTGTCTTTCCAGATTGATTTCTTCAGTTAAGAGCTATTCGTTAATCACTGAAGTGGGCTTTAAAATAGATCCGAGCAGAGGCAGATTGACTGTGATACTAATGAAGCTACAGGGCCCATGGTCACAAGAGTTTTGCAGAATTTGCAAAAATGAAATATTTTAACTTAGATCAGTTTAGACTACCTCTTCTGCTCTGACATCCCTGTCATCACATGCACCCTTGTACAGGTTGGCTTAAAGTGGCTACAGCCTTTGAGACTTTGCTGAGGCAAAGGTGAGTTGGAGATATGTTTGGTTTGGGTTTAATGGGCTATATTTATATGGTTCACAGTTGCCTCTGTGTATAATGGTTACAGGGTTTCTCCAGTTGCTCAATGGTAAAGAATCTGCCTGCAGTGTAGGAGACCTGGGTTCAATCCCTGGGTTAAGAAGATGTACCGCTCCAGTATTCTTGCCTGGAAAATACAGAGAAGACCAGCAGGCTACAGTCTATAGCGTCACAAAGAGTCAAACACAACTAAAGCAATTTAGTACGCATACATAATGGTTAAATTTTTGCAGTGTTGGAATTTTTTCTAGAAATTCTCCTAGAACCTATTGAGCCAACTCACCCATCACTGTGACACGAAGGCACACGGCCAGGTGTCATCAGTTCAGTTCAGTCGCTCAGTCGTGTCCGACTCTGCGACCCCATGAATTACAGCACGCCAGGCCTCCCTGTCCATCACCATCTCCCGGAGTTCACTCAGACTCACGTCCATCGAGTCCGTGATGCAATCCAGCCATCTCATCCTGGGTCGTCCCCTTCTCCTCCTGCCCCCAATCTCTCCCAGGTGTCATATCACGATATAAACATGCTGTATAGTCTCTCCTGTGAATCTATGGAAAATAGAGGATCACAAGGGTTTGAGATTGTGAACTGAAGCTGGTGTGTGGGAATTCCTCCAACTATTAAACATGTAATACAGTAAGCAGAGACTTTAATTCTCAGGGGTGTCTTGTCAAAAAGGAAGTTCTCTGTGTGTGTAGGGCACAAACTTCTAGTAGTACTATAAATAGCAAGTGTGTTCCTCCGAGTAGATATGTTGTTTATACATTCCAATTATTTAATTTAAAATTGAAAAAATGTTTCGATCACCCATATTAGAGGGAAGACCAAATTATCCTTTTATTGTTTTTCTATTAAATTATTGTCATGTGAAAAGATGATCTAAGTGTATGTAGGCCAAAAAAAGAAACAGGATTTTGTGGGGTAAACAGGATTATAGATGTATCACAGGGCTTCCCTTGTGGCTCAGCTGGTAAAGAATCCGCCAGCAATTTGGGAGACCTGGGTTCTATCCCTGGGTTGGGAAGATGCCCTGGAGAAGAGAACGGCTACCCACTCCAGTATTCTGGCCTGGAAAATTCCATGGACTGTCCATGGAGTCACAAAGAACTGGACACGACTGAGTGACTTTCACTTCACTTCACCAGGCAGTCAGTTAGTAAAAACAGTATGGGACTTTTGTCAATGTGGTATTTGTCATTATCTTGAAATTTGCATTTATTTTTATTTCCATCCTAATTTTGAATGAACATTCAAATTTCTTAAATGAGGCCCCCATAGTTGCTAAGTTTCAAACCACAGGAAACTCGGCTGGTTCCTAGATATGGTTTCAGACAATGTGTTTTTGTTTATTCTGGACCTTATGACAGACACTAAATGAGTATCGCCGGGGTCCAGCCCCTGCAGGATCCAGGGAAACCCGAAGGAGAAACGGTGTCAGCGATTGATTTAGAGAGAGATAAGGAAAGAATGGTGAAGAAAAGAAAATAGAAGAGAGAAAGAGGCTGATATTCCTTAGTTTACATAGAAAGCCAATAAAACTCCGAGACAAGAAGTTTGCCATGTTCACGGAGGCCACAGGTGCCCTCCCGGTCTCCCAAGGGAGTGAAGATGCAGAACGTCTTCCCGTTCAGGTCTTAGAAACCCGGGCCGATAAATGAATGCAGGGAGCCTCTATGTTCCAAGGGATCAGCCTGAAAAAGAGAGGGAGAGGGAGAGAGAGAGAGAAAGAAAGATAGAGAGAAGAAAAACCACAGGGTGACCAAGCTTCTTCAGTGAGCGAGGCCCAAAAGCTTTATTTTTCAAAAGGTACTTTTATACCTTGCCTTATACATAGAGGGAAGTGAAAGATGCAAGGTCATACAGAGTCAGCCCAAACATTCCAGCAGTTTTGCCCTTATCGAAACCAGGATTTTTCTGCGTTATCTTTTCCACAAATGATGTTGTGTACAGTATCTTCTGGCCTTGGAGGTCTGTGAACATTTTATGACCCTCTTTTGATAAAGCCTGCTCAACCAGAAAACTTATTTTCCCTCAAAGTGTTTTTTCTTTATACTTCTAATCTATGTCAGCCTCAGAAAATTCCAAACAGAGTTACATTTCACAGAGTAAAGGTGCAGTGGGTTACAAGAAAGAACCAATTAGCTCAAAAGTCTGATGTGGTTAATTTCAAGGCTACACTTGTTTTTCTTACATTCTCACTATGTTAACTAATGCATTCCCAGGTGCACAGTGGATAAGAGATATGGGAACTTAGCAACAAGCATTGGCCCAATAATGAAATCCTACATCAGCACTAGTCTAATAACTTTTAACTCTGTGCCTCTCACAGTTGGGAGGCTGTAAATAATCACATGCGTAGCTGTAAGAGTCTGGATATACCTGCCGAGCAAGCTAGAATGCTAACAGAGGGGGTTTGATTTGAAATATTCCTCTCCTGTCCAGGAGACTTATTAGCTATAGCCCTAAGTTGATTTTCTCCAGAGAAAGGTGGTCAGGGTTAGCCCCCTGTTAATGTCAGAGGAGTTGGTGAAAGTCATGACATAGTAAAACAGACAGATTCTGGTTTGGGGGTAGATGCTCGAGAAAGCCTAGGGGGCCCCTTGAGTTCTGAAGCCTTGCTTAACAGTTCTCTTCCACATGACCCTGTCATGGGTGGGATCTCCCGTGGTGGCTCCCGGCAGAGTATCATGTAGAAAAAGGGCTTCTCAGGTGGTTCAGTGGTAAAGAATATGCCTGTCAATGCAAAAGACATGACTTTAATCCCTGGGTCAGGAAGACCCCTGAAGAAGAAGGTGGCAACCCCCTCCAGTATTCTTGCCTGGAGAACCCCAAGGACAGAGGAGCCCAGTGGGCTACAGCCCACGGGGTCACAGAGTTGGACATGACTGAGCGACTGATACACACACACATGTAGAAAAAAGGTAGGAAAAGAGGTGAAGAAATGATTATTAGAGTGTGTCTGACACTACCCCCATCTACCAATCCCTGACTCCCATCATCTCTCCTAAAAGAAATCTCCAACAATTCAGACTCTTGACAATTATGCTTTTGAGGGAAAATAAGGGGCTGGGTTGTCATGACCAGTTATAGACCAAGTTCCAGAGTTGTCTTCCTGCCCCTTTGCAGTTGCTGTAACAACAAAAGCATGACCGGTGCTCAAGGAGACTCTGATCATGGCGTCATCTCAGGAAAAAATGCTGACAGGTCCTGAGAGGGGACCCTGATCTTCCAGGGTCCCTAGCTCCAAAGGCTGAGGGCATGGGTTGGGGGCTGGAGGACCCCGAGAGCAATCCTGGTGTGGCGTAAATGAACGTGCTCTCTAGAAACCCGCATCCTTCCTTACTGCCCTGCTCTGGCCACAGTGATTACTCAACTGGTTGCCAACCATTCTTTGACTTGGGTGGGACAATTTATACCAGAATTTGAACTTCAAGTGGAGTACCATGCCACCCACCCTCAGCCTTCCATACTACCCAGAGCTGTTTGCAAACGATCCATGAAAGGCAACCAGCTCCCCAGCTGCGCATCGACTGCAGTTACCATCCCATAGGTTACAGTCCATGGGGTCACAAAGAGTTGGACACGACTGAGCAGCTAACAGAGCAAAACGAAGCACAGTCTGGCTTTCCTACAAAAATTAACCAAAAATGTAAAGGAATTAGGATGGGAACAGTATGCGCAGCAATCGGCAATTAATCATTTACTACAGATTGGGTGACCTTTTTGTTGAAGGTAACAGATATAATTAAACAGCTTCTTGCAGAGTGGGTGTTGAAATTGAAATTCTCTCGGCCTGACTCACGGCTGTTCCACCTGGTTCCCTGACCCCTAGAGCACAGTGCCTCTGACAACAAATCCTGGGAAATCCTTGCCTCAGGCCTGCCTTAGAACCCACCGCCAGTGTTTGCCTTTGTCACGTCTTTTGTGTGCTGGGCCAGGGAGGCCTGCAAGCTGCACGCGAACTGGGTGAAAGGAAAGCTGTAGGGATCAACTAGCACCCTGGACCCCAGGGTAGGGGCAGAAGTCTAATCACTGCAAGCGGCCTTAGTGCTCCCCAAAGCTGTCATTATGGTCTTGCTGGAGCCCCTGAAATCTTGTTGATTTCCTGTTCCAAAATTTCTGAAGGTGTACCACCCAGGACAATTATTGTGGGCAATAATGTCACAGCAAGGTGGGCCAGACTTACGTTTTGTGTTTCATCTGGGCTATACCATCTTTAATATTATTAAACCCACAGCAAGTTTGCCTTTGCAAAGGCCTTATTATATGTAGATATCTTCTGAGCCCCTGCTTTGGGGGCCCCCCTACCCCCACACCTCCTGATTCCCAGGCTTCCCCTGTGAAATGAGAGACTTCATGACGATCGAGTTAATGACTTGGCTTAATTCAGACCCAATGTTTCTCTTAAATCTAAAATCCTTTGAATCTGACAGGAGGGAAGAAGGAAGTGAAATTGGAGAGTCTAGATAATTTGTAGTTTAAGCCAAGATTTATGAGGGGAATTACGGCGCAGAGCTTGGTTTTGAGTGTCTTTGGATCCTGGGAGCCAAATTCTCCCCCTTACTGAACGCGTGTGTCCCTCCTGGCTGTGTGTGTGTGCAGGAGGTGGAGCCGTCTCCAGCCTCTTGGGGTGCAGGGGTCCCAAGAGACTGGGGCCTCGGCCCTGGGAGCCAGAGCAGGCTGAGGGCGTTGGCACACAAGGTAATTAAGATGTGGCTCTTCACCAGGAAAAGAAAGACTTTTGGCATCAGAGGAGGAAGTCAAATAAGAGGAAGCAGAGGAGGAACCACAGGTTCTGATAAACACCCACAGAGAGGTCAGATCTGGGGAACTCCAGGGTGGGCCTCCAACCCTTGTGTCTTATCGAGCCCCTCGCTTTGCCAATCAGACAGCCTTGCGAGCGGGTCCATTTTGGGCACCACAAGTAAGAATTAGATTGTGCTTAGGTCCAGCCCTGCTAAAACTAATTCTGAGAAGTTCAAAGACAGGAGCAGGAGAAAACCAAAATTCTAGCATTCTTTGCCACATATACAGGTACACATACACACTCACACACACAAACTGCTTTATGAATACCCAGGGAAAATGTCACGGAACACACCAGTAATAATACCTGCCACATAGTAGATGCTATCACTGAATCAGTGGACGTGAGTTTGAGAAAACTCGGGGAGACAGTGAAGGACAGGGAAGCGTGGCATGCTACAGCTCATGGGGTCGCAAAGAGTCAGACAATCCAGCAACTGAACAAAACAAAGCAAAATAGATGCTATAGAAGTGCTGTTTGATTCCCTACTTTAACTATAAATAATAATTATTTTAATATATTAAATATATTAATACTTATAATACATTAGTACTTATTTACTTGGCCGATGGACCCTACTTGCAGAGCATGGATTTAGTTGCTCCACAACATGTGGGATCTAGTTCCCAGACCAGGGATCAAGCCTGAATTGCAAGGGAAGTGCTTAACCATTGGTTTTTAAACAGCTGATTTGAACATTAAAAATTAGCTAAGAAAATCACAGTCATATTCTCGCTTTTCTCAGGCACCACACCTGAGTAGGTAAAGCAATGAGCTAAAAGAAACCAGGTACCTGTGTTTAAACCCTCTTCCCTGGCGGGGGGTGACGGGTGGTGAGCAAATGCAGACAGGATGGTGGGAGGCATGCTGGAGACGGGAATAAGCCTGGTTGACTGCTCCTACCTAAGGACTGCTGTTTGCCTGATTCTCCACTGGAGGTAAAGAGCCAGAGATATCGGATGCCAGTATCTGAACCACTCACCTGTGAATTCCCTTGCTGTGAAAATTACAGGGTACCTCCAAGCCACCACTTTCTCTGTTACAAATGGATATGATTATACCACCTCTTGGGGAGAAAGAGAAGGCTAAGTGACTATGTATTGGTCAACTAGCTTCTGCTTCTCACCATATTGGGAATGTTCTGTTAGCTGGAGTTTCTCATGGGGCAAAAGAGACTAGGCGAAAAAAGGCAAAATCCCCAGTATGGAATGATATCCTACCGATCTATACTCAGCTGACTTAAGTGTAAATGAACACATATATAACTGGTTACAATTGACATTCATACCTAACTAGAGGGCAGGAGGTTCTGCTGGTCTTTCTGAACACTTCTCAGTAAGGCATCTTGGGGCCTCCCCGGTGGCTCAGATGGTAAAGGATATGCCTTTGATGCAGGAGACCCTGTTCCATCCCTGGGTCAGGAAGATCCCCTGGAGAAGGAAATGGCAACCCACTCCAGTATTCTTGCCTGGAGAATCCCATGGACAGAGGAGCCTGGGGGGCTACAGTCCATGGCGTCGCAAAGAGTCAGACACATCTGAGTAAGCGCGCGTGCACACACACACACACACACACACACACAGTGGGGCATCTCAGGAAAATATTTCCCAGGTGGACCTAACCCAAAGACACACCTGCTCTGCTTCTTTTTCTGTCCTAATCCTTTCAGGACCCTCTCTCATCTTCATCACTTCATTATTTTGGTCTCTGGTCCTTTCCCATGTACTTCCCCAATATCCAGCCCACACCGATCTGCCTGGAACCATCCTTCCACCTCAGACAAGTTTCCAATTGCAGCTAATTCTTGTTTTCTTTTTCAAAATTATACATACATATATATGCATATATATATTAGAGTTGCTCTACAATGCTGTGTTCGTTTCTGCTGTACAGCAAAGTGAATCGGCTATCCAAACACATATATTCCTTCTTTTGCGGGTTTCCTCCCTATCTAGATCACCACAGAGCATCGAGTTGAGTTCCCTCAACTGTATCCCTGTGGTATACAGTAGGTGCTCACTAGCCAGTTCTTAATGCTTTTAGTTCAGAGTTTAAGAATCATCACCTTTCTCTCTTTTACAATTGCTGATCCACAATTCATTTTCTCTCAGTAAAAAGAGAATGCTCTCACAAGGTTGTTAGAAAATAATTACTTTTATTCAGTAAGCACAGTTCTTGCACGTATATAGTAAGAATATTTTTAATGTTAGCTATCATCATCTTTATAATCCAATCATGCTCTTGGAAACTGGCTCCCAGATGATGCCCTTCAGAATTGCCTCCAGCAGTTTCTCAGTACATCAGAAGATGAGTTCTCTGAACCACCCTGACTTTTGGCAGAGAGAAGACAGCTTTCAAGTGGAGGTTTACAAACAAAACAAAGCAAAACAAAACAAAAGCTAATCCCCTGATGATGCAGAAGTCATTTAGTTTACGACTATTTCCTCAGTCCCACTTGAAACCTGTTCCAGTGCAGTTTGTGGTTTAATTACTCAGTGCCACTCAGGTAGCAGCTTTTAGGGGGTTGATTTACCTCCAGGGAGCCAGCCTGGGATCTTTATCCCACATTCATGATGTAACCGATACAATCTCATTTTAACGTTAATATTCTGCTTCTCTTCAGAGCTCCTTAAATGCAAAGTTTAGGCAGCACATAGATGGCCAGATTCAATTTGTCCTTGGAAATGGAAGCTGGTAGAAGTAAACAGGACTTCTGTGGATTGAGCATCCTCAGAACTGGTCTGTAAATAGCCTACTTCTAGGATCGTGATATTTGGGATCAAATCCCAGACCCAAAAGCAACAAAAAAAGGGAAAACCCAGCTCAGATGGCATGAGGTGGTGGAGTTGACACCAGGCATGGTGGGACAGAGATTCTGTGCTCGGCAGATGAGGGCCCTCTACCCTCCAGGAAGAAGTGAGTTAAGCACAAGGAGGAGGGTTTCCCGGATCTTGCGTTGGTCTGGTCAACATCTCCCCTGAGATTTTGGCATTAGTTTTGTTTTGATTCTGTGCTCACTGAGAAGCCTTCTGACTTCAGTCACCCCAGGAACCTTAATACCCAAAGGGGTGCCCTGAATTATGGAACTGAATATTTCAATTACTGGAATGATAGTGTCTGTCATCATGGAGGAATAAATGTGCTTTTCAGCATAGAAATCAATTATCCATGAGTTCAGCATGATTCAGTCCCTCTGTGTCTGCTAAGTTTCAGGTAGACTTGGAAAACAGAGGTCGAGTAACACTGACATATATACCCTACCATATGTAAAATGGATAGCTAGTGGGAAGCTGCTGTGTAGCACGGGGAACTCAGCTGGTGCTCTGTGAAGACCTAGAGGGGAGGGATGAGGTTGGGGTGGGAGGGAGGCTCAAGAGGAAGGGGATATATGTATACATACAGCAGAAACTAATGCAACATTGTAAAGCTATTATAGTCCAATACATTTTTTAAAATAAATAAAAGATGAATATCTACTGGAAAAAAAAAAAAAAACCAGAGGTTCTGTATCAGAAAGCTGAGAAGTAAACTCTCAATGTTTTCTTTAATTCTGTTGTACCTCGGTTTCCTCATCTGTAAAGCAAAGGACAATAACAGTACCTGCTCAGTATGGCTGCTGTGAGGCTTCGTGATGTATAGACGTAAATTACATGTATGTATATCTATGAAATGACTTCATATATGGAAGTACTAGGAATGGTATTCAGCAGTACTGAACTGCTATTCACGGTGCCCCCAGGAGGCCTTCCCCACTCTGAGCACCCTACTAGAAGCAGCCAGCTGACACTTCTTGTCATGCACTTCCTTACACAGGGTTCCAAGGACTTACCTCTTTCAGCCACTCCATTCAGAAAACTAAAGATTTCAAATCAGGCTCCATGGGTGTGTGACTTGTGTAGCTGCATGGGGCTTAACTCTTGACTTACCATCTTGAAGTTCTTAATAATTTTTTTTTAAATTGGACTCTACATTTTAATTTTGCACTGGGCCCTGCAAAATTAAAATTATGTAGCCGATCTTGTGTCTATGTGACCAAGGATGAGCTGAGTGGCTTTGCATGAGCCTCTTCCATCCCAAGTAACCCTATCCTTGTCCTATGGATGTTGTGGAGACAAGGGTGAGCAGGGCAGGATGCTCACCCTGGACAGACTCAGGTCCAGCCTTGACAATGAGCAGAGTGGAGGCTTCTCAAGAGTGTAGTGATATGTCCAGGGTACAGGCAATGAGTTCTCTCTCAGGGGTCTCAGGAGCCTCAAGGAAAACTCAAAGAGACTCTGGGTGTGCTTCCAATCCATGCTGCCACCACTCTCTGTGTCAGCTGCTCAGCCATGTCAGACTCTTTGTGACCCCATGGACTGTAGCCCACCAGGCTTCTCTGCCCTGGGATTTTCCAGGCAAGAACACTGGAGTGGATTGCCATTTCCTTCTCCAGGGAATCCTCCTGATGCAGGTATTGAACCTATGTCTCTTGACCTCCTGCATTAGTAGATGGATCCTTTACCACTGGGCCACCTGGGAAGCCATCACCCTTGCCCCTTGCTGATAAATAACAAATGCATTTGGTAACTGATGCTTTTGAACTGTGGTGTTGGAGAAGACTCTTGAGAGTCCCCTGGACTGCAAGGAGATCCAACCAGTCCATTCTGAAGGAGATCAGCCCTGGCTGTTCCTTGGAAGGAATGATGCTGAAGCTGAAACTCCAGTACTTTGGCCACCTCATGTGAAGAGTTGACACATTGGAAAAGACTATGATGCTGGGAGGGATTGGGGGCAGGAGGAGAAGGGGACGACAGAGGATGAGATGGCTGAATGGCATCACTGATTTGATGGATGTGAGTCTGAGTGAACTCCGGGAGTTGGTGATGGAGAGGGAGGCCTCAGTTCAGTTCAGTCGCTCAGTCGTGTCC
>SJYQ01017084.1:0-70016 GCA_006410935.1 Redunca redunca | reverse complement strand
TATATATATATAAATCTCTTCTTGACAAAATAAACATGAAAAACTACCTCTGCCAGGAAAAAAGTATGAAAAAGCATCAGACAGATTTTGTTGAAGGATCCAACGGACAAATTGCCCACCCCACAGTGGTACTGAAAGCAGATGTGACCACCGAGCTGTAGACCTGTAATCACGCCTGAGAAGCAGTCATGAGGCAGTCTAAACTATTCTCAGTAGCCTCCCTCTGAGGGAGACTCCCCAGTCTTTGTATAGACTGTTGCACACTTTAAGGGAATATTTAAACCTTTTTTCCCATGTGTTTTAACTTGGCGTCTGGTTTAAATGTGGGCCCATTCATCCCTGTCTCTCCTTAGCAGCTGTTATGAGTCACTGTCCACTTTGCTGTCTGTCATTCCTACCTGGGTGTGCATTTTTCTCGTGCTGGACACACCTAACTCTTAGCGTCTATTGTCACGAATAAGGTGTCTGCTTGGTGCTTTGGAATGACAAGTTGAAACTAGCACAGACTAACACTCACAGGAGATAGTCAGCATCTTGGTGGTGGAGTCATGTTTCTTTACTTCTTCTAGACTGTTCTCTCACTTCCCTCCCCTTCCCTTTGGGCTTAAGAGGGAAGCTTTAACTCTAAAGCTCTGGTTTACCCCCAAACAAATAGTACCGTATCCACAGAGTAGGAAAATACTCCCTTTGGGAAACCGGAGTTGGCTTGAATCTATGAGTTTGAGGCCATGATTTATTTTAAGCGAGTTGAGGTCCAAAGGGATCAAAAGAAAGGCACCCCATGAATCATGCACTTCACACAAGAACCTTTATGTCTCACCTGCATGATTTTTCCACTCTTTCTTTCTACTGATTCTTCTCCAAATCATCATGGACAAGTTGGACTCTGATAGGAATCCTTTCCAATCTTTAGTTCACTTTTCAGAGTCTCTAGTAAACAGGAAAACTGAGGAAGGTCCTAAATTATTGAGAATGTATGGATTACAGATGGAAGAAATACATCTTGAGCCAGTTTAAGCCTACAAAATAAATTTATTTGTTCATATAACCAAACCATAAAGAAAGATGGTTGGGTTGAGGGGCTTGAAAATACCCTCAGTATAATCACTCTCTTCTTTTCACTCCTGCCTGATGCCATTTTCCCAGACCAGCTTCTCCGTGTGGTGGGGAAGTGGCTACAGGCAAAACTCATTTGCTCACAAGCCCAGGATCTGAGCCAACAGTCACTTCCTCCCCTTCCCCACGTGGACTGGAACACAGCCCCTGAGAGATGATGCTGATTGGCCAGCCACAGTGACTAAGCAAATGAGGTATGGGATTGGCTCTCCTGGGTCTTGTATCCCAGGTGACCAGGAGACAGGGTCTGTTACCAAAAGAGGTGGGAGAGAGGTGTGTGTGTGTGTGTGTGTGTGTGTGTGTGTGTGTGTGTTAGTCACTTAGTCGTGTCTGACTCTTTGTGACCCCGTGGACTGTAGCCTACCAAGCTCCTCTGTTGAGGAGAAGCTCCTCCGTTGAGGAGAAGCTCCTCCTCCTCCAGGCAAGAACACTGGAGTGGGTAGCCATTCCTTCTCCAGGGGATCTTCCTGACCCTGGGATCGAACCCCAGTCTCCCGCATTGCAGGCAGACGCTCTACCCTCTGAGCCACCAGGGAAGCCCCAGAGTCCCACAAGTGCAGGTTAATACTACACGTGGTACAGGGAGGTCTTAGACTCTCCATGTGAATACAGAACAGCAGTCAAAACCCCAGCATCTGACAGAGAAAAGATCAGGGGAAAACATTCCCCCTGATTCTCTGTGACCAGAAAAAGTTAAATTTGAAGATATCCTAGATTAGGCTTCTCTTCTGAGCCATGATCTGGTTAATTTGATCAAGGCATAAAGGAAAGGAAAACCCCAAAATTTACAAAAACAGAAGCCTCCAAATTTGGCTAAAATGGTACGAAGACCAAGGGAAGACCTTTTAAGTTTCTAAGGGCCTGAGAATTTCCAGGCTTCAAGGGTGTGGGCTTAATTTACTTAATTTACTTTTATGTGGAATGTTGCTTTTCCCACCAACACCAAGAATTCATTAGAAATAAAACTGAGGATTCACAGGAAATCAAGGAGTCAGAGCACTGGAGAATACCTAAGGGAATCTAGATGATTTTCTATATTTTGGTCAGAGCTCCACAAAATAGGGTGATGGTGGGTGATCAACAGTCTTACAGAGGAATTTACATGAGCTGTGAGGTCAGACAAAACCTCTTAAGGCCCTTTGTTTCAACTCTGAGAGGCCAGGAGCCTATGAAAGCAGCCCATAATTGGCTGATTCCATCCTTTAATTGTCCAGGACATTCCCTCTCTACCCTTGCTCTTACTTACAGACTTGAATGACAAACAAGCCTTCAAGTCAGGGATCCCATCTAAATGTCTCATGTAAGCTACCTTCAATACTTTGGCCACCTGATGGGAAAAACTGACTCATTGGAAAAGACCCTGGTGCTGGGAAAGAGTGAGGGAAGGAGAAGGGGATGGCAGAGGATCAGATGGTTGGGTAGCATCATCAACTCAATGGACATGATTTTGAACAACTCTGGGAGGCAGTGAAGGAAAGGGAAGCCTGGAATGTTGCAGTCCATGGGGTCACAAAGAGAACTGACTGACCGAACAACAGCTAGTAAATTAAGCCCATACCCTTGAAGCCTGGAAATTCTCAGGCCCCTAGAAACTAGAAAGGTCTTCCCTTGGTCTTCATACCATTTTAGTCAAATTTGGAGGTTTCTTTTTGGTATATTTTGGCATTTTCCTTTCCTTTATGCCTTGATCAAATTAACCAGATCATGGCTCAGAAGAGAAACCTAATCTAGGCTATCTTCAAATTTAATTTTTTCTGGTCACAGAGAATTAGAGAAATGAAGAAAACAAGACAGTTGGCGTTCGTTCTCATTTCTCTGCCCCCTTCCTGGAATGTGTGAATATCTTGGCTTTACTTGGCTATTACATTTGCTATTAAACTGACCTTACGATAGGAAGAGCATCCCAGTGGGCCCATTGTAAACACAAGGGAATTTTTATTTAAAAAAAAAATTGACTGCATCAGGTCTTAGTCATGGCACGCAGGATCTTCTTTGCTTCATATGGAATCTTTCACTGTGGCACTCAGGCTCAGTAGTTACAGTTTGAGGACTTAACTGCCCTGTGGCATGTGGGATCTTAGTTCCTTGACCAGGGATCAAACCTATATCCTTAGCACTGCAAGGCAGATTTTAACCACTGGACCACTAGGGAAGTCCCACCACAGGGGTCCTTAATAGTAGAAGAGGGAGGCAGGAGAGAAGGCTGGAGTGATGTAATGCGAGAAGGACTCAACACTCCATCACTGGCTTAAAAGATGGATGAAAGGGGCCATGAGCCAGGGAATGCAGGGAGCCTGTAGAAACCTGAAAAGGCAAGAAAACAGATTCTCTTTTGAAGCCTCCAGAAAGGAATGAAGTTATGTAAACTCTTGGATTTTAACCCATTAGATCCACATCAGACTTCCGAGCTATAGAACTGTAAGGCAATAAATTTGTGTTGTCTAAGCTCCTAAGGGCTTCCCAGGTGGCTCAGTGATAAAGAATCTGCCTGTCAGTGCAAGAGACGCAGGAGATGTGGTTTTAATCCCTGCGTCGGGAAGATTCCCTGGAGTAGGAAATGGCAATCTGCTCCAGGATTCTTGCCTGGGAAATCCCATGGACAGTGGAGCCTGGCGGGCTGCAGTCTATGGGACTGCAAAGAGCTGGACAAGATTGACCAACTGAGCACACGTACCCTTAAGTGCGTGCTACTTTGTTACAGCCATAATTAGAAACTAATGCATTTCCTATTCCTTTCATATGTGTCCTGAAATGGTAGATTCTTTAGGATTCCAATTGCTGGACTGTCTAGAGTCAGGACAGTTTGGTGGACAAGGAGAACAGATTTGACTTTGCTATGACTTCACCTTGTAACAGAGTAAATCGAAGGAGAGATGGGCTTTGGCTAAAGATACTCTATGCCTCAGTAATGGCACAAGGCAAGGCCCAGAGTGGGCACGGCATGGTGAATAGACCAGGATAGTAAAGAGGGAAGGTTTCACAGTGGGTGTAAAGTCAGAAAGACATGTCAAAACCAGGCTGTGGGGGGACTTCCCTGCGGTCCAGTGGTTGAGAATCCACCTTGCAATGCAGGGGACGTGGGTTCAATTCCTGGTTGAGGAACTAAGATCCTACATGCTGTGGAGCAACTAAGCCTGAGTACCATAACTAGAGAAGCCCCTGAGCCACAACAAAAGGTCCTCATGGCACAATGAAGATTTCATGTGCCACAGCTAAGACCCAAGGCAGCCAGATAAATAAGTAATTTAAAACACACACACGTGACAGTGGGGGCCTTGAAAAATTCCAGGGACATGAAGACTGATATCCCTGAGGCACTATTGCACTTTGTACCACACTGCGTGGTGGTGCAGTGGTAAAGAATCTGCCTGCCAATGCAGGAGATGCAGGTTCAATCCCTGTGTTGGGAAGATGCCCTGAAGAAGGATATAACCCCCTCCAGTATTCTTGCCTGGGAAATCCCATGGAGAGAGGAACCTGGTGGGCTACAGTCCATGGATCACAAAGAATCAGACACGACTGAGTGACTGAGCACCCCTGTGCACAAAGCTTAATACAATGTCAGGCTCAACACAATAGGTGCTCAATATTTACTGAATGAATGAACCACTAACATTTTTTGAGCAGGACCCTGCTATAACCCAAGATGAATTTAAGGAACTTAAGTAGGACCTCAATATGTAAAATGGGTTGGAGAAGGTAGAGATGGAATGTCTGGAAACCAACCAAGAGTCTGCCAAACTGATTCAGACAGACGGGCCAAGCTGGGCTGTTGGGCTATGAGACCTGAAGGGAGGAGACCCATGTGGCATCAGGACTTTCCCTAAACCATTCCACCTGGGAGGATGTCATCTTCATTCATGCATATCTCCACGGAAGGAGCCCTACCACCTCATGAATAAGTACAGTGCAATAGCCCAGACGGGCCAGCACACTCTGCACAAAATCCTCAAGCAGCAATTTAAGCCTCACTAACCCACATCATATTTTCAGCAGAAATGACCACTAATCTCTGTACAATTATTCTCCCTGTAATCAAAGCTGGCTCTTGGTTCACCCTTGCCTTCCCTAGACTCAACAATTCTAATTCCCCTAACTGCTTTCAGAGGTCCATTCACCGAGTCTTCTAATTATTTATATTTTTCTCCTCTGGTGCTTCTCTGATTTCCCTCTCCCTGGAGTCAGTTACCTGAATTTTGCTCGAGTCTCACTCATCTGATGGGCCTGCTTTTTCTCTAAGTAGTTGACAAGGAGGGAGACTTGCCCTCGTGGGAGCATCGCAGTTCAGTTCCAAGTCCAGCCAGCCAAGGACTCAGACTGTCCTTGCCTGGAGGATTCCCCACGGGGATCAGCAAGCCGCCCACCTCCAGACAGTGTCTGGCCCCAGACCCCCGGGTGGGGATCTCACCATCTTCTTCCTCTTCATCATCCCCTTGAAGCCTCCCTGTCTTTGTATCAGCCAAAGTCCATGGCCGTAGGGACAGAAGTGTAATTGATGGCCTTGAGGGATATCAAAGTGCCATTGAGCTAACCCACAGCTCGACAGCCACGCAGGTGCTTCCTGCAGCAGAGAGGGAAAGAAATGTCTTTAGAAAGCCCTAAACAACGCTGCGCGCGGACGTCAACTTGACAAATGACTCTTAAGAAATAGCCCCGTTGTTCTCTGTTGTGTGATTCATCCCAGGCGGTGCTGGAGTGGGAAGGGGGTGAGGCCCAGCCCTGAGTCCCACGTTGTCACTCGGGGCCACTCTTTGCTTCGCCTCTCAGAAAGGATAGGAAGGCACTTGTCTCAATCACTCTGACCTTGCTTTCTGGTGGCTTTATTAAGTGAATCATGATTTGTGCTCATTTGGTGTGAGGAGCATTCAGTGGCGGGTGGGAACCATGGGGATGCTGTCTCTAAGCTTTTGGACATCTCTCTGCCTTTGACGTTAGGACCCAGCACTTCTTGCAATCAAGTTTACAGTCTCCCCAGGACAAGATCCTCCCATTTGTTTCCAAATCAGTTCCTCAAAGAACTGGCTTGAGTGCTCGTCCAGTGTTGTATGGATGAATGAAAAGATCCTAAGACCAAGAGTCATGATGACTGGATTCTAGGACTCTAAGTATGGGTAGCCAGGACCTTGGCCAGGTGCTCAAGGTTCTTGGGCCTCCCTGTCCTCACCTGTAAAATGAGAAGGCAAACTCTCAACTGCAGTCAAATTCAGACCTGCAGAGGCTGCTAAGACCCACAGCTAGCTATCATGACTCTTGGACTTGGGATCTTTTCACTTATCCATTCATCATTTGACCTTGGGCCTTGCACTCAGCTCAGGGGAATGATGGTAAGGTGAACATACATGCGTGTGTGCTTAGTTACTCAGGCATGTCCAACTCTTTGCAACCCCATGGCTTGTAGCCCACCAGGCTCTTCTATCTGTGAGGATTCTTCAGGCAAGAATACTGGAGTAGGGTGCATACCCTCCTCCAGGGGAATCTTCCTAAACCAGGGATCAAACCCAGGTCTTCCACATTGCAGGTGGATTCTTTACCATCTGAGCCACCAGGGAAGCTCTGCTGAACACCAGGCAACATAAGAGTGTAAGGTGAACATAAGGCAACAACAATCGCTTTGCACACCCAACAGCAGGAGTAAACAGCAGACTGCTGAAATCCAGGTAAAATGTGCATAATAATTCCAGTTAGTAGGTAGGCCTGGAGGTCCGCTCCAGGGAAGCTAGACGCAGGTACTGTGAGTAGCACGTGGGCTGGCATGCGGCCTTGGGCCCGTGCCCAACAAAACACAGCGTGATTGGCACCTCTGAGTTTATTGGCCGCTCTCAATCACTGACCTATGATACGTACATCAGTTCTTTGGCTTCGGACTTCCCTGATGGCCCAGTGGGTAAGAATATGCCTGCCAATGCAAGGGACATGTGTTCAACCCCTGATTCCAGAAGATCTCACACGTCATGCAGCAACTAAGCCCACGTTCCATAGCTACTGAGCCTGCTAAGCCTGCACATCGCAAGGATGAGTAGCCCAGGCTCACCACAACTAGAGAAATCTCACAAGCAGCAAACAAAAACCCCAGCACAGCCAAAATAAGCAATTTTTAAAAATTCTTTGGCTTCTGTTTCTTCTGTGAAACAGCACAGCAAACCCATAGTCTGGGGAAGGAAGTCCCACAGCAGAGACAAGTTTGTTCATGCGCGTTGTGCGGAAGAGTCTACACAAGAAGTGTATGTGGTTTGTCATGAGATCCTGGGTGTGCCTTAAGGAGACTGGCCAATGTGACCCAACACAGAGCCCGTTTCTCAAAGCAGTCATCATCTGATTGATTTCCCCAGGCCAATAGACATGCTCTGGGTTTTAATGTCCTTGATTTTCATCAATAGCAGCTTTGTTAGTTTTAACAGAAAGCAAGACAAATTTGTTTGAACTCAAAGACTGATAGATGCCTGAATATTCTTCTCTAAATTAAACATGGTTACAACACTGAGACTGAAGAGTTGAGTAAAAATGGCTTATTTGTGGAAAGGCATTTTAACAACTTTGTCATGAAAGTTTTTGCAGGTTTTAACAACCCCAACCTTCTCCTAGGAATCATTTTCAGTTCTTATGTACAGATTGCCAGTGCCGCTGACCACTGAGGTGCTTAGCACTGGTAGAGGTCAGCTAGTTAGGACTCTGGCTTGTCCTTCATTTTGCCCTTCCTTTGATTAAAGCATCTAGTTACTCTCACACCTTGGCTTGGCTTAGGCAAGGGCTATGGTCTGAATTTGTCCATGCCCCCAAATTCGTGTGCTGAAATCCTTAATCCCAAGGATGATGGTATTTGGAGGTGGGGTTTTGGCGAGGTGCTTGGGTCATGAGGGTAGAGCACTCATGAGTGGGATTAGTGCTTTTGTGAAAGAGACCCCCACGTTCCTGAGCCCCATCCACCACTTGAGGATGCAATGAGAAGCCTGCGACCTGGAAGACAGCCCGCACTAGAACCTGTCGTGCTGACACTCTCATCTCAGATGGCCAGCCTCCAGAACCGAGGGCCACAAACGTTTGCTGTTTGTAAGCCACCCAATCTGTAATATCTTTTCATAGCGGCCCGAACAGACATAGACAGCAGGTTGGACAGGAAGGGGCTTTGTTTTCAGCTATGGATCTTTGCCAGAGTCTCGTAGCCTCTGGAGGACAGACAGACCTTCCTGCAGAATTGAGACAAATAAAAGGAAAAAGAGATACTTTTACACTAAGAGGTCAACACCTACACACATCTGCACAAACACACACACATACACACACACACAGGTGTGCCTCCACCACTTATAGCTAATGAGCCTCCTTAAGTTGATCAACCTTTCTGAGCCTTGGTTTTCTTGTTTATGATGTGAGAAAAATAAATAGGACCAAATCATAGTTGTTGCAAGAAGTGATAGAAATAGTATCTATACAGCACTTAGCACAATGCCTGGAATATTCTGAGTATGCAATAATTGACAGATAACAGTAGTGCTACTACTAATAAAAACCTCCTCTTTCCTGACAAAGAACCTTCAGCCCCTTAGCAATCTGCAGAAAGTCAGGGGTGATGTCATTGGGGTTTTCCATAGGGTTCACTATAAGGCAGAAGAACAATACAGGTTAGAGGTTATCCATATCAACTGCTGCAGATTCCTGGAAGAAAAACCATCTTCAGCTGCCTAAGTCTGAGGGAACTTGCCTTCTTGTTATGGGGGCCCAGGGACACAGAACCCCTGGGGTAAGCTTCTAAGACCCCAAACTGGCTATCATGACTCTTGGACTTGGGATCTTTTCACTTATCCATTCATCATTTGACAAGCACTTAAATAAGCCAGTTGTTTGAAGAACCAGGCATAGGAAGAGGAAAGGGACTCCTGTGGTCAGGAACCCCTTTTTCGCTATGATTGCAGGAAGCATGGGGAGCTGACATCAAAGTGAGCGTGGCCTCCACGTGCCTAGAGAAAACGCTCACGTGGTTCTCATGCTCTGCTGGACGCAGCTCAGATCAGGTCAACACAGGTCCAGAGATGCAGGCTGCAGTGTGCATGGGACTGAACCAGGGTGTCCACGCTGAGAGCTCGGCTTCAGGCTTTCACTCCCCCTGAGTTCCCCTCTGCCACTCTGATTATAATGAAGTTTTTGCGCAAAGAATCTTAACTATATAGCAAGGAACCAAGAGTTCCATAATCTTTTTAAAATTTATTTATTTAATTTTTTTGGTTGTGCTGGGTCCTTGTTGCTGTGCGCAGGCCCCCTCTAGTTGTGAAGAGTAGGGGCTTTTCAGTGAGCTGTCTTCTCCTCGAGGTGGCTGCTCTTGGTGCGGAGCACGGGCTCTCAAGTGCAGGCTCCGGTAGCTGCAGCACTGGGGCTCAGTAGTTAACGGTGCACGGGCTTAGTTGCTCTATGCCATGTGGGATCTTCCCAGGCCAGGAATTGAACCGGTGTCCCCTGCACTGGCAGGTGGCTTCTCATCCACTGTACCACCAGGGAAGTCCATTATAATCTTTAAAAAGTGTCAATATTTCTCAAACACGCTTCCCACGCATACTTACTTGAGGGAAAATGAGAGACCTCAACATCTGTTACTCTGGAACTCACAGTGTAAAACCAGTTCATGACGGCAAACCTCCATGGCAAAGACCTAGCTGCTAATCTAGAGGTGGGACTTTTCACACTGGGGCTTCAGAAAGTGAGGAGTCCTGTTCAATAGGAGATCTGTAGTTGGGAGTTGCCCCCTGCCTCAAACGCCAGCTCCATGGACACCGGCATCCGCAGTGGATTTTTCCGTTGCTGCATGGCAGGCACCTAGAATAGTGGCCAGACTTCAGAGCCAGTAAATAGCTACTGAACAAATAAATGTTTATGAATGACTTTGGGTGAGCTACTTGGTTTCTCCTCATCCTGAAAAAAAATATAGAACTGTTGTGAGAACAGTTGATTTCATCATGTGAACCTCTTAAAAACAATGCTGATTAATGGTAAATATTTTTGAGCGTAGGTCTTTCTGTTAATGGTTCTCTTCCTATGTTCTCTCAGAGGACTATCAGGTATTCAGCAATTTCACAGATTTATGGCTCAGCTGGTAAAGAATTCACCTGCAATGCGAGAGACCTGGGTTTGATCCTTGGGTTGGGAAGATCCCCTGGAGAAGGGAAAGGCTACCCACCCCATATTCTGGCCTGGAGAATTCCATGGACTGTATAGTCCATGGGGTCGCAACAAGTCAGACGTGACTGGGGGACTTTCAGGTTTTTTTCCCATCTTATAATTATCTCAGTCAAATGATGCTATCAAAAAAGTCCTGAAAGGACTTTTGGCTTGATTCTTGTTGTATAAAGGTTAGATATGCCCAGGGTGCTTTGGTTTTATTCCCATTGGGCTTCCTAGCTGGCACAGTGGTGAGGAATCCCCCTGCCAAAGCAGGAGATGAAGGTTCAATCCTTGGGTCAGGAAGGCCCCCTGAGGAAGAAATGGCAACCCACTCCAGTATTCATGCCTGAGAAATCCCATGGACAGAGGAGCCTGGTGGGCTACAGTCTATGGGGTCTCAAAGAGTCGGACACGACTGAGCAACAAAACCACAACGTGGACATGAATACATCAAGTCTTACAAAATAGGTTTAAAGGCAAGTGGCACCATATTTACTTCATCAAAGAGAAAAACAGAAAATGCAGTTGAGAACCAGAAATGGAATACAGGCTCTGGCTCCTGCCTTGGCTGGCTGGAGTAACGGCCCACCCACCCAGACTTCTCTATAAAAACCTAACACAGTGAGAAAATAGCCTTTCCCATATCCCACTGCTGAATATCGATCTGGCTTGTGACAGTGTATTAGTAAGAATAAATATGTGAGCACAGAGAGTACAGCAAAAATGGATTTTGGAGTCTGAAAGACTGAAATCCCAGCGGTGTGCTCTTGAGAAAACTGTGTAGGCAATCTAAGCATCAGTTATGTCCTCTGTAAAATGGGGTCAAGGGTAGCAACCTGGCAGTGTGGTAATAAAAGTGATAGATGATGTTTGTACGCTTTCAGGAGATGGCCTGTTTATAAACTGTGCTTAACAGAGGATGACGATGATGGCAAGGAGATGAGCATGATAATGATGACGGTGATCTTCCCTGTTCAGGAAACACAGGCTCAAGCTAAATAAACACTTTGCCTCTCCCCGAGGAATGTTAGTACTGGAGAAAACTTAAAGTGCTGAAATTGTGCAGCTGATTAGGTCAGCTTTTCAGGGAGACAAACTTACAGAAATTTGACCTGGGTTTGATCCCTGGGTTGGGAAGATCCCCTGGAGAAGGGAATGGCAACTCACTCCAGTATTCTTGCCTGGAGAATCCTCATGGACAGAGGAGCCTGGCAGGCTGCCCATCCACAGGGTTGCAAAGAGTCGGACACGTCTGAGACAGCACGGCACACATTCACTTGACCATACCTTTCGGTGGCCCAATCTGAACATTCCCATCTGAGAAAACAGGGCTTTTCTTTCCCACCAGTTTGAGACCACACACACACACACACACACACACACACACACCAGCAATTCATTTCTCATTTTGGTTTGGGATGGAGCCAGCTGGTAAAAGGGTTCAGAGCATGTTTATTGTCTTTGTTCTCGAGCATTTTCTGGGGCTTCCTGGCAGCTCGTGGTTCTGCAGCAAGGAGCAAAGCCCTCCAGGATTGCCAAATCCAGAGATATCCCGGACTCGGGCCATTGCCCAGGGCTGGTGCAGGGCAGCTGAAAGCCTGTCCCCTCCTGCCTCCAATTCCTGCCCAGAACTCTGAGCAAACACAGGGCAGGAGGGAGCATTTGGCTCCCTGGGGCTTGGTCTTACCAGTGTTGCCGTGGCGATGAATGTGCGGTCTGTCTCCAGGCCCCACACAGGACCTCTCCCCTTGGTACTGACTGGGAGAGACTCTGGAGTCTCTGCTGTGGGGTCTTCAGGGGGGGATATGTTCGTGCGTGTGTGCGTGTGCGAAGCCCCTCACACTGGGGCTAACACAACAAAGCAATTTCATCAACGTGTGCCTGCTCAGTCGTGTCTGACTCTTGTGACTGCATGGACTGTGGCCCACCAGGCTCCTCTGTCCACAGGGTTTTCCAGGCAAGGATACTGGAGCGGGTTGCCATTTCCTCCTCCAAGGGATCTCCCCATCCCAGTGATTGAACCCATAGCTCCTATGTTTCCTGCATTCGAAGGCAGGTTCTTCATCACTGAGCCAGCTGTGAAGCCAGTAAAGCAATTATACACCAATTTAAAAAATTTTTAAATGCCAAAAATAAACAGACTGAATAAAAAGATAAATAATATTTTTTAACTGACACCTCTGATTGCAGACACCTGGTTTCCAAACAGATGACCTGAGCCCCAGTCCAGTCCTCAGGCCAGATCCACTGGGGAGTCTTTCTCTAAGCCTGGAGGTGAAAACAATGCTCAGTTCAGGCTGAGAAGTCTTATTCCCAGCCCTCTTCACCCACTGCCATCATTATACCCTTGAATGCACCCTGGGATGGATGTGTTAAAGGGCAGTGAATACAGCTCAGTGGTCCAGAGCATCACCTTTAGCTTTCAGCCAAGGTCCAAATCTGACTTTTCCACTTTGCAGAGCCCCGTGACCTTGAGCCACCTGGGTAACCTCTCTTTGCCCCAGTTTCCTCAAATGTAAAGGAAGGATTTTAACACCCACTTTGTAGTGCTGGTGTGAAGACTGAATGAGATGGTAGGTAGAAAGGGTCTGACCCACATTGATAGTGGTGAGCAGAATCTGTATGCAAAACGCTGGCGCTCTGCCTGCCTTCCGCACATGCCTGGTGGTGGGATTTGTCTCTGTGGGCTCCCAGCAACTCCCCCAAGAGTTCCGTTGTAACCGGGGTGAGTTAATACAGGTTCCTGTGGGAATTGTTATGCCGCTGGTGCATTTCCAGCTTGGAGAATGGTGAGACTGATCTAATAATTAATCAGTTAAAAACCATATCTTAAATGTCAAGCATTGTCGAGTTGTCGTCTGCAGAAATGAAAGTTGTGTGCACAGGACAGGGAGAGAGGGAGGTGTCTGTCCAGGTATGGATGGTATTCAGGATGATTGGAGCTGGACAGGTAACGTGCTGGGGCATCTGAAAAGAGGTGACCACAAGGAAGGGGCTTGAAGAATGCAGAGGGACTTGCCCAGAAGAGAAAACAAGAAAGGGATTCTAGACAGAGTGAATATGCAAAGGTGCAAAAAACAGCCAAGCCACGTTTGGAGAAAGGTTCTCCATAGTTGGAGCACAACGGGGAGGAATTCTTCTGGAAAGACAGGAGGGCAGTGGTTGATCTATCCTGTGCGGTGATGGTCTGGCCTCAGCTACTCAGTAACCCGTCAGTGAGATGGTCCACCTGGCGTATCACCCACTCTCAACATCCCCCTTACCTGCAGCCCCAGAGGCAAGAAGACAGTCAGGGGGCAATGGTCAAGTCTTGACTCCAGGTAAATGGTTCTCTCCGCTCCTGTTCTGCTATGTAAACTTTGAGTTCAGTTTCTTCGCTTATAAAATGAAATTGGGGTGTGGTGACTGTGCTTCCTTTGAAAAGAACTTCAGGCAAATCTATTTCTCATTACCCACTGATGAAAATATCTATGATCATTGTTTAGATGAGGGCTTCCCTGATAGCTCAGTTGGTAAAGACCGCCTGCAATACGGGAGACCCTGGTTCAATTCCTGGGTCAGGAGGATCCCCTGAAGAAGGGAAAGGCTACCCACTCCAGTATTCTGGCCTAGAGAATTCCATGGACTGTGTAGTCCAAGGGGTAGCAAAGAGTCGGAGAGGACTGAGCGGCTTTCACTTTTCATTATTTAGATGAAGCAGCTGTTTAACTTACCCTTCTAGAAGATCCTGTGAAGCCATTTGGTAGAAATCAATTCGACTTTTCACACATGGTGATGAAGACCTGGAGTGGATTTTTCCCACTCTCCTCGTGGTCGTGCGTGATTTTTCCATGTCACGCTCTGCTCCCTCCTGTAGGTGGATGAGCGATCAAACGTGAACCATTGCTTCTGATTCCTCTGAGAAGGGATCTTGTATTACAGCTCAGAGGGAAGAAACTTGAGCAGAGGTGAAAGTACTTGACTTTCTCCCAACCCTTGACCCCACCATCCTTCTCTCCTGAACCCCACCAAAAGACAAAACCCAAAACAATAGCAGCTGAGCCTTAAGCACTATCAGAGCCTTAAGTGACGAGCTGGTGGAGCTATTATGTCACCTGAACCATCAATGAGAGCGGCCTGACATGGGTGGCTTTTCTCCATTCTTCTCCTAGAAAGGCATTTTCTATATTCTGTCAGGAGTGAGATTCCCTCAGTGCCCAACCTGATCTCTGCACCTTCCAAAATCACAGCTTGGCTTCCCGAAGACTTGGTAGCCCAGCAGTGTTTCCGGTACAAGCTGGCTGAAAATTGCCCTTCAATAAGTCTTCAGGGCATAAAGGAATCCATGGAACTGAAATAACAATTCTGCTCTTTCCATAAGGAAACAGCCACAGTAAATACACAGGCATGTTTCANTTTTTTTTTATCATCAAAGTGCCACTGACATCACAGGAGGTGACACATTTCACATCAAAACTCATTCCTTCCACCAAGATAACAGTAAGAACATTTTTCACATGAGAAAGTGAAAGGTCTGAGAGGAAAATGCCTTTTTAAACACTAATTAACTGAAAGAGGTTGTTCTGCTTCCAGTTCTTCAAACTTTCACAGAAGTTCCCCTGATATTTGAGGGCTTGGCTCCTGGTTCTTGATTGTCCTCTCTGCCTTTTTTTAAAAGTCATTTATTAAACCCCCACCCTGCTCTGGGAAGCCAGCATCCTGCAAACAATGCATGGACTCTAGGTCTTTAGAAAGCAGACTCAGCCTGCCCTTGCCCCAAGGGGAAAATGCCATGAAAAGAAGGCATTCCGACCAAACTGCTGTAGAAACAAGGGTGCAACAAGTTTGCTTTCTCCCCTGGAATTTTCCTGGGCTTTGATGTCAGTGAACTGTAAACTCACTTCAGAGTACAATGCACACACCTGGAGCCCAGGAAGGCTGACGGAAAGAAAAGAAAGTCTGTGAGATCTACATCTGGGTCAGCTAAGGGGACAGAGGGCAGCACCCACAGGCGGGAACGTGGTCCTGCTGCGACGACTCTTTGCAACCCCATGGACACTGTAGCCCGCCAGGCTCCTCTGTCCATGGGATTTCCCAGGCAAGAACACTGGGCTGGGTTGCCATTTCCTTCTCCAGGGGATCTTCCTGATCCAGGGATCGAACCTGTGTTTCCTGCCTTGGCAGGTGGATTCTTTACCACTGAGCCACCAGGCAAGCCCTGAATCAAGTCTAGCTAGTTCTTAAAAACAAGGAGTAGGAAACCCACTTCCCTGGGTTAAACGGGAAGCTGAGTCAGTGACTGTGTCCTGTGCCCCTCCCCCTAGAAATCCAGGCGGGGGCCCTGAGGCAGACTCTGCAGACAGACCCCAGGGAGCCCTGTTCCACTGCATCCTCACCATAGAGGTCACAGCTTAGTGAAGACTCCCAGATGAGTCTAACAGGACCAATTTTCATATCCTGAGCAGATGGGACCGTGTTAGCCAGCATGACCCTGCCATTCCTCCTTGTTTCTGCCTTGAACTGCTGCTTGAAGGTGCAGTCACTTTACTTATAAGTGAAGCAGGATTTACACTTGGGTCTCACCCATCTGCAGAATTGTCCTCACCACCGTGCCCTCCTGCCTCCTTCAAATCACTTTTCTGGCTCATAAATGACAGCCAGCAGAAAGAAGCTAAAATGCTGGGCAGTGGGAGACAGAGAAAAGTGTACGGGACCAGGCACTTGCTCTCTGTACTGGCTGTGTGGCTTTAGCTCAGTCAGTTCACCTTTCTGAGTCTTTGTGATATTGTGATTCATAAGATGAAATATATTATTGTGTCCCATTTCTGGCACAGAGTTGCTAAAACCCTGAGAATTTCCTAAGGAAAGAGACCCATTGGAGTTGTCTTTTGTCGTGTTAATGAGGTGACTTTTGGAAAGCCCCTGGGTCACCTAAGGATGGGAAACTGGTTGCCAGGGGAACCAACCACGTGCTTAATAGGTTGGAACTTTCAGCCCCACCCCCAGAGCTCTGGAGAGGAAAGAGGGGCTGACAATTAAATTCAATCCCCAATGACGAATGTTTTTATCAATTATACCTCTGTAATGAAGCCTCCATAAAAACTCAAAAAGATGGGGCTCAAAGAGCTCTGAGGCTGGTGAACAGGTGGAGATTTAGAGAGAATAGGGTGTTCAGAGACAGCGTGAAAGCTTCCACATACCTCGTCCCAAGCACCTCTTCCATCTGGTTATTCCTGAATTATATCTTTTTATAATAAACCAGCGATCTATAAGTAAACATTTTTCGAGTTCTGTGAGTTGCTCTAGAACTTCGATCGAACCTAAGAAGGGGACCACTGGAACCTTCGATATATAGCCGGCTGATCAGAAGCACTGGTGACTGCCCAGCCTTGTGATTGGCAACTGAGGTGGGGCAGGAGGGAGCAGTTTTTTAAGACTGAATCCTTCAGCTGTGGAATCTGATGCTCTCTTCTGGTCGATAGTGCTGGGACTGAGTTGAAGTGTACAACACCCAGATGGTGTCTGAGAACCGCTTGGCGTGGGGGAAAGAAAAAAATCCCACTCGTTGGAACTGGGTGCAGAATTAGTCTCATCAGCGATTTCACTTTCTTTCTTTCTTTTTTTCTTCATCTATGAGAACTAGCCTGGGAAACCTCTAATGTCCCTTCCAGTGCCCAAGCCGTTATGTTTCTAGAATATGGGGGTACCCCTGCCCTCTTGATATGCCACACTTAATCCCTAAACCCTGCTGAATTATGTTTAAATTTGTTAATCACAAAGTCAGGCGTCCAACTGTTTGTGACCCATGGACTGTAGCCTGCCAGGCTCCTCTGCCCATGGGGTTTTCCAGTCAAGAATACTGGAGTGGGTTGCCATTTCCTACTCCAAGGGATCTTCCTTACCCAGGGACCGAAACTGTGTCTCCTGCATTGGCAAGAGGATTCTTTACCACTGAGCCATCTATGAAGCCTAATGCTCAGAGTGGCCTAAGGGAAAAGCTGATTCTATGACTGGCACATCCAAAATTCACACACAATTCATCATATACAGTGCACAGACCCAGATCAAGGCAGGCCCCCGCCACTCCTCTATATAAAATTTCTGGCCCATTATTGTGAGCGCAAACAAAATCCAAAGGAAATGAAACCACAACAAACAGGCCAGGGGATGTGTAGGGAATGTACCTCTTCCAAGTGCAGTTGTTTAAACACTGCCACGTTCCCCACCCACCACCCTCCAGCCAACCCCATGAACTCCGGTGCAATCACATTTTTTTAAAAATGCGATTTCCTCATCAAATACCTTCCCAGTGTGGTTTTTAGTTCATTTGTTTCTTTAAATGAAGTGTATATCCACCTAGGGCCTGACGCTTGCATCCATGGGTCCCTTAGGAAAGAAATAGCACCATCCAAGAACGAATTGAAATTACTTAACCTTAAGACCGCCTACAGAGCAAGGATTCGGTGTCCCATTCAGATCTTTTTTCTCCTTTGTTTTGCCAGGATCTCAGATCAAAAGGTGCTTTAGTTTCTGAGCCCCATAGGGCTCCTCCCTTTTGGATGCTGCAGTCTACATCCATGTCAGTTAGAATCAGTCAATGCAAGTAAGCCTTTCAGGAGTCAAAGGAAAGGTGGCCACTTTCCCTCATATGACACAGCTCTGTCTTCTTTCCATTAGAAAAGCTGTGCCCAGGGAAAATATCACAATGATTTCATGCTGCTGGGTTCTCATACTGAGCTTGTCACCTGTAAAATAATAATCTTGGCAACCCTATGGACTGTAGCCCGCCAGGCTCCTCTGTCCATGGGATTCTCCAGGCAAGAATACTGGAGTGGGTCGCCATTCCCTTCTCCAGGAGATCTTCCCCATTCGGGGATCAAACCCAAGTCTCCTGCAGTGCAGACAGATTCTTTACCATCTGAGCCACAGGGACCTCTCTGAGCTCTTGAGAGGGTTAGATGAGTTGATTCGTATGAGACACTTGGAATCGTTCCAGCTATACAGGAAGCACTCAACAAATGTCAGCCATAATTAATTTTTTAATGTGGAGAAAAACCTATCACTTTCTGAGCACCCTCTGGGTCAGGCATAGTGCTAAGCACTTTACATCATGATTTAATCCTCATAGTTACTCAACAAGGTACTAATTATTATGCATACTTTTACTGAGTGAAGAGGTTGCGTAACTCATCCAGGATCAGAAAGCTAGTGACTGGTACCCTGGGGTAGGATGTGATCCCAGGTCTGTCTAATCTGAAGTTCTACGTGGAGCCCTATGTAAAGAAAACAGTATTGTTTCAAGAGGAGAATAGTGGAAGAATTCCCATGGTGACCAGCAGCAAAACAAATGACAGAGAAGGCCTTTTTGTGAGGAACATCTGTTGGGGGTTGCAGGGAGGCAGTTCAGCAACTAATGTTAAGACAAACATGCTTTTTCTCAAATATACTCAAGGGAAGCGTGGCTGACACCATTAAGTTAGCCCACCCAGTTGCCCCTTCAGTCCCTTTCCTTTTTCTCACAGAATCTCAATTTTAATACAGTAATGATACATCCATCCCCAGGAAAGGAATCATGGCCCTCTCATTCTCCTTTGCTGGCTACTCACATTTCTGTTCTTTTTATAGTTAGCCACCCAGTTCAGACCATGGGGATATAAGAACATTTTTCTTGGGGGCTATAGGAAAAACGTTTGTTCCTAGAGACTAATAAAGAAAAGGTCTTTTGCCCTTGCTAGAATGCTCATGTGATATCTGGAACTGCAGCAGCCATGTTAAGACCATCAGGCAGAAGAATAAAACACCATTAACACTGAAGATGGCAAAGAAGGATGGAAAAAGCATGGAAGGATAACCAAGCAACCGAGGAAACACTGAGGTCAGCTCCAGACTTCTTAAGTAAATAATAAATGTAATTATGAGTTCATTTGCTCACAATATTTAATCAAGTATTTTGTTCCTAACTGAAACAGAAGGTAGCCTTGAGGGAAAGAAGCTGAAGCTTCGCTTGATCAGAATTAAAACCCCTCCATCTGCCTTTTCATGACAGGTGAACTTCACCTCATTCTGCCTGATGTTCTCAAGGTTAATTGCTTACATAATTTGCCTCTTCCCCTTTTTATAACCACCCCCATCTCTCACTCCCAATATCACCCATGATAAAGTTATTTGAAGGCAAGAGGTTTGAATAATATTCTTATCCACTGTGCCGTCCCCCATCCTACACCACTCTACCCTGAATTGCCATGTCCGTTGCAGGCAGAAAGACCAAAACACACACATGCACACACGTGTACACGCACATACACACACAGAACCATACGTGTTTATTGACCTTAAGCAGGAATCGGTGGACTACCAGTGCTGAAGCCCTATTCAAGGTCAAAACACACTGGAAAGAAGAGGGAGAGCTGAACATAAGTAGAAAGAGACTAAAATTAACTAAGAAGCAAAAGAAAAGAGAAAATAAACCAACAGCAGCAGCTCAAGGGCTTGACAACAGTGAGATTTACTGCACTAATATGCCAGGCTGCCTGTGGTAATTAGTTTCTGTAAAACCATATCTCCTAGCTCAGACTCAATTAAATCATACAGTGTTTATTTGAGACGGGAGGGTTGGCAGGGCCCCAAGCTCAGCCAGCCCACCTGTCCCTTGCCTGGCACAATGTGTGTGTCAGTCACATTGTTTTCGGATGGTCAGGCAGTGAGGGGATGAGGGGGTGAGTGTTCGTGCTGACAGAGATACAGAAAGATGCCGCACGAGGCAGCTATGGTTACTGAATGACGTCATGCTCTTCTTGACTTGAAAACCCACCCCAGAAGTAGTTAACCCAGGGTTTGATCCTACCATTGGTTATTGTCAAATCCCTCTCTGTGGAGGAGGCAAAATCAGAGTGATTGTTTCTTAAAAATCATGCGTAAGAACAGGCTCTCCGTTTGTCAGGGAAGATGCTAATGGTACTGGAAAGAAAAGCATCTTATTCAGGAAGTTTGTCTATTTCCTGGTCACTGCACAGAGGTGCTTTTGATGGAATGCACTTAATATGCCCCCTCCATCGCCTTAGAATGAATGGACAGCCCTTCATAACGCCCTCAGTGTAAGACATGTGCGTGTGAGGAGGTGACTGGAGGAGCAGAGAGTGTGGTCAGAATGAGAAAACAGAGATTTCTGCACAACAGCGTGCATTGGCTGCAAGAGCAATTTCTTCCTCCTGAAACTGAAATCAATACTAAATTGAATCTGTGTGCTTCAGCTCCACGGGTAGCTTCCCAACCTTCTTTCTTGGCCAATCGCGATCCCTCGTCAATCCAGTTGCGTGGCTTTTCTTTTTTTTTTTCCTGTGTCTCCTACCAGCAAAGTGCAGGTTCCCCTAGGAGAGAAGCAGCATAATGTGCCAGCTGCTCTCTGTTCCTAAAGAGTTAGCAAGAAAATCACCTTTGAAAATGAAGATCTGCAGGGAAGAAGAGTAAATGATGTTTTAACTCTTAAACCATCCATCTCCTGCTAACCACTTCTGCCGCCTGGGACAGATCTGTTAAACAAATCTTGACCTCAAGCAGAATCTGATCTGAAAAATTATTCTGACTTTATGAGGATGCTCCTATCTCCTTTTTCTAGTTCTTATGGCTGATTATTTGCTCTGTTGTTTTAAAAATATGTCTTTGTTTATTATTTACTAAACCATCACCACTATTTATTTTGGCTGCTCTGGGTCTCAGCTGCAGTATGCACGTGGGACCCAGCTCCCCGACCAGCGACTGAACACTGGCTCCCCTGCATTAGGAACATGAAGTCTTATCCACTGGACCAACAGGAAAGTCCCTGATTATTTGTTATCGTCTTGATCTAATTCCTTAATTTCACTTGCCTGAATTTTCCTAGGAGATAGTGATTCTTTATTGCACTTGTATTTGAGAACATGACATAAAATAATTTTAAAAGCCCTCCCAGGCTTAAAACAATAGGATGAAATTCAGTGCAATTTTCCACTCAAGGTAACTTTTTCTCTTTTGAAATCATGTTATTTTTTCCACCAATAGGTGTGCCTTACATTTCCATGACTATCCTGAAACCCCAGCTTTGTGTCTTCCTGGGCTTAACTTCTGCTTCTTTACCCAGAAGCATGAACGCATCTCAGTTATAAGAAGATTCATGGTCAAAGGCAAACAACTCACCGAAGAAATATGACATCAATTAAACTCTAGCAGCCAAATTTCATTATGTAAAAATGCTCAACCTCCAGTACCAGAGGGAGGAAAAAAAAACCTTACATTGTTGGGCCCTGACCAAAAGGCGAACACCTTAAATCAACAGAGACAACAGCCTGCAATGCAGTTACTGTACTTTGTAAGTGAAGTAGCTCAGATTTGGAAAGGTAAAGTCACTTGCCCAAAGTAACCCAGTGACAAGGCAAGACTAAACGCTGGTCAGTCAAGTGTGACACTTTGACATCTTGTGGGACAGCCAGCGGGAAGCTATAGCTGATGATAAGAGCCCTGGGAGGGACTGACATCAATCAATGTCCAGATCTAAATTTCAACAGCACAAGACAAGTCTAAGCTGCGAACACCCAGCGCAATGAACATCCTTGGTGACCCCTGAATGTCACTGCAGAGGAAGAAGGGGAGAGTATCACCCCTAAGGGATAGACATCACATTGAAAGGTCTCAGGTGGTTGAATAGTCCTTGCCTAGTCCCTTGAGTCTGTGATCCTAGGTCAAGAAACCCCTGACCTATGTTCATCTAGAACATAAGAAACTGTGACTATGAATGACTAGAATAAGTCTGTCTATTTCATTATTTGACTTTAGAAGAAGCAGAAAATTCCAGTCTGTGCCTAGTTCAGTTTGGAAAAAAAACCCAGATGTCAATTACACTTGGATTTTTTCTCACAACCAGTTTCCCATGTCACTCCAGCGCTGCCCAGGAGATGGTCAATGTATTCCGGCACACTCAGCCCAGGGGAGGGTGACTCTTGCCCATCTCCTGATTGTGGGATTGTCTGTTTCACCCCAAAGGGTGATCCTGATTAAGAGCCTGGACTCTGGAGCCAGACAGCCTGGGTTCTGCCTCTGGATGTGCCGCCTTCCTGCTGGGCGACTTTGCACGATCATGTGATATCTCTGTACTCTGGCTGTGAAATGAAGAGGAGAGAAGAATGCCTCGTCCTAGGTTGCGGCGAGGCTTCAGTGAGATACTTTCTATGAATTTCTTAGGACAGTTAGTCAAGACTCTGCATAGGAGAGCTGTTTCTAATATGATCATTAACATTGCACCTATTGAGACTTGGAAAAGGCAGCCTCCAGAAATCCTTCCTTAAACCCACACAGCGCTTAAAAGGGCAGAGGGACTGAGGAAGTCTAGACCCAGGGCAGTTGCTCTGCAAGTCCAGGCTGTGCAGTAGCAGATGGGAAACCCTGGATGAACAACATCACATGCGAGCAAATTCCCCGTCACAGGACCTCCCTAGGGCCGCATTTATGTCCCACCAAAGTCCGCACGGCTGTTGCTGCTCAGTCGTGTCTGACTCTGTGTGACCCATGGATGGTAACACGCCAGGCTTTATTGTCCTTCACTATCTCCCAGAGTTTGCTCAAATTCATGTCCATTGAGTCAGTGATGCTATCTAACAATCTCATCCTCTGCCACCTCCTTCTTTTGCCTCCAATCTTTCCCAGCATCAAGGTCTTTTCCAAGGTCGGCTCATTGCTTCAGGTGGCCAAAATGTTGGAGCTTCAGTTTTAGCATCAGTCCTTCCAATGAATATTCAGGGTTGATTTCCTTTAGGATTGACTGATTTGATCTCTTTGCTGTCCAAGAGACTCTCAAGAGTCTTCTCCAGCACCACAGTTTGAAAGTGTCAATTCTTCAGCTCTCAGCCTTCTTTATGGTCTGACTCTAACATCCACAGAAGCCCTAAACTGCAAATGCAATGGTATTTGGACATAAGATCTTTGGGAAGTAATCAGGGTTAGATGAGGTCATGAATGTTGGGCACTCATGTTAGGATTAGTGCCCTTATATAAGGAGACACCAGAGATCTCTCTGCCTCTCTTCCTACCATGTAGATGGCCAATGTGCTCAGTTGTGTTAGACTTTTTGCAATCCTATGGCTGTACCCCATCAGGCTCCTCTGTCCATGGGATTATCCCTGCAAGAATACTGGAGTGGGTTGCCATTTCCTTCTCTGCGGATCTTCCCGACCCAGGGATCAAACCCGTGTCTCCTGAGTCTCCTGCATTGGCAGGAATATTCTTTACCACTGAGCCATCAGGGAAGTCATTCTGTGTGAGAACATAGACAGGAGATAGCCATCCACAAACGAGTAAGAGAGTTCTCACCAGAAACCAACCATGCTGGCACCTTGATCTTGGACTTCAAGTCCCCAGCACTGTGAGAAGGTAAATTTCTGTTGTTTAAGCCCCTGTTTTTGAACTGTGGTGTTGGAGAAGACTCTTGAGAGTCCCTTGGACAGCAAGGAGATCAAACCAATCCATCCTAAAGGAAATCAGTCCCGAATATTCATTGGAAGGACTGATGCTGAAGCTGAAGCTCCAGTCTTTTGGCCACCTGATGCAAAGAACTGACTCATTAGAAAAGACTCTGATGCTGGGAAAAATTGAGGACAGGAGGAGAAGGGGACAACGGAGGATAAGATGGTTGGACGGCATCACTGACTCGATGGACATGAGTTTGAGCAAGCTCTGGGAGTTGGTGATGGACAGGGAAGTCTGGCGTGCTGCAGTCCATGGGGTCGCAAAGAGTTGGGCATGACTGAGTGACTGAACTGAGCTATAGTGTTTTGTCTTGGCAGCTGAGTTGACTGAGTCACCACTTGAACCTGAAACCAGCAGTTGTTGCAGCTCAGTTCCTTTTGCGTAGGCTAGTAGAGAGATGCCTGTCCATATACAGGTGAGGCTCCTGCATAAGATTCCACTCAGAAAGGATTCCAAGGCTGACTGTTGTTTTAAAGCCACCGGAATAGATGATTACAAATATCCCTGCCACACTAGCAGTGTTTCTGTGACATCCACATGTAAGAACTCTTAATTCTACTGGTCTTGTAACAGAAAGTAGTTCTTATCACACAGAATACACAAAGTAACGGTTCAGTTCAGTTCAGTCGTGTCTGACTCTTTGTGACCCCATGAATCGCAGCACACCAGGCCTCCCTGTTCATCACCATCTCCCGGAGTTCACTCAGACTCACATCCATCAAGTCTGTGATGCCATCCAGCCATCTCATCCTCTGTTGTCCCCTTCTCCTCCTGCCCACAATCCCTCCCAGCATCAGAGTCTTTTCCAATGAGTCAACTCTTCTCATAAGGTGGCCAAAGTACTGGAGTTTCATCTTTAGCATCATTCCTTCCAAAGAAATCCCAGGGCTGATCTCCTTCAGAACGGACTGGTTGGATCTCCTTGCAGTCCAAGGGACTCTCAAGAGTCTTTTCCAACACCACAGTTCAAACGCATCAATTCTTTGACGCTCAGCCTTCTTCACAGTCCAACTCTCACATCCACACATGACCAAGGGAAAACCCATAGGCTTGACTAGACGGACCTTAGTCGGCAAAGTAATGTCTCTGCTTTTGACCATACTATCTAAGTTAGTCATAACTTTTCTTCCAAGGAGTAAGAGTCTTTTAATTTCATGGCTGCAGTCACCATCTGCACTGATTTTGGAGCCCCAAAAAATAAAGTCTGACACTGTTTCCACTGTTTCTCCATCTATTTCCCATGAAGTGATGGGACCGGATGCCATGATCTTCGTTTTCTGAATTTTGAGCTTTAAGCCAACTTTTTCACTCTCCTCTTTCACTTTCATCAAGAGGCTACCTTAATTTTCCATAAAACTAATGTTTTTCCCTTTCTTATTATGTCGATTTGGTGGGAAATCTTCCTGAAATGCACTGTATAGTTCACCTCCTTAAAAAACATATGTGTGTACATGTGAATATGTGAAGCGAAGCAATAGTCATTCAGTGGTGTCCAGCTCTTTGCGGTTCCATGGACTGTAGCCTGCCAGGCTCCTCTGTACATGGAATTTTCCAGGCAAGGATAGTGGAGTGGGTTGCCATTTCCTACTCCATGGGATCTTCCCTGTCCAGGGATGGAAGCTGGGTCTCCCACATTGCAGGCAGATTCTTTACCATTTGAGCCACCATGTAGGCCCCACATGTGTGTATATACACTTACAAATTTAGCCTTTCTTGATGTTGTGTTGATACCATTCTGAATACCAATAGAACAAGACCTTTGGTGGCTCCTGAGATAGGCAATATTCTTTACCTCCAGTATCAACAATTTTCTCTGGCACTGAATGACCCCAAGCTATGGGTAGCCATCACAAGCATTTCATGTTTAGAATACGGATGATGAGCTACTTCTTACTCACTGTCTGTGGCAACAGTTGTGAAATCTCTAAGTGCTGTGGGCCCTCTGAGCAGGTTCATCTGCAGTAATGCCCAGAGCCCACAGTTAAATGGCAAATACCTCAAGTCACGGAGGGCTTCCCTGGTGGCTCAGATGGTAAAGAATTTGCCTGCAGTAGAGGAGACCAGGGTTCAATTCCTGGGTTGGGATGATTCCTTGGAAAAGAAAATGGCTACTCACTCCAGTATTCTTGCCTGGAGAATTCCATGGACAGAGGAGCCTGGTAGGCTACAGTCCGTGGAGGGGTCACAAAAAGTCAGACAAGACTGAGCGATCAATGTTTTGCTTTCAAGTCATGGTGGGCAGGAGAGCTCCCCAGTGAAAGACTAGAGCCAAAGACACGTCTAAAAGCTATGGGAGTCAAACAGCTAGTCTCCCAGGGCCTGTGCATTTAATTCTATGTAAGAGACATGAAGCCATTCCGAGGGCCCCTTCCTGGAAACCATGTGAAATGAAGCAACACACAGGGTTCTGGGGCAAAGGATTACATTCAACACAGAGAGTGACATCTAATAGGGTGCTGGAAGAAGCAGAAGCTTCAAGTCTGTGCCGGTGTTCTCAATTTGGGAAACACCCATAACCTGGAATCATCTGACACCAAAGAATATCGCTCCCATTGGGAGTGTGATGACTAAACGTGGGATCCCAGTACACGAGAGGGTCCTGACATCAGAGCAGTCAGAAGCATCTCTGCTGAAGTCACACATCAAGGGCATGTAAGGAGCAATAAACAAATGTATTCTGAGAAGATGGAGAAATAAAGCGATGACCTCAGGAGGCTCTGAGAAGCCTTGTGACAACCCAACGTGGGTGCTACGCCAGCAGTGACACAGGAGCCTGCCTGGGACCCTTCCAGCACCAACGTGGATAGTGCTGTGGGTCCTTTTCGTCCACTTAACAACGCCTTGTTCAGATGAATTGTCTAAATGGTGGTCTCCATGACAACAGGCTGACTCATAGAATGCCAGAGTCAGGAGGCAACAACCATGCCAGAAACAGACCTGAAATTTGTTCCTGATGAAGATGAAATGAGGTTCTCCGGGCAGAAGAACAAAGGAGAGGTGAGGGGCAATCCTTCGGAGAAACTCTGTTCCCCTTGCAGCCCTTTCCGGGGAAGTCCTGACACCGTGTTCCTTCACACACCTCCTGGGGCTGATCATGTTTTGAAGTTGACCTTAGCGTGGCTTATACTTAGGGTTCTGACTTGATATTTCTTCCCTGCTGTAAACGTCAGAAAGGCTGCCCTGCTGTGTCTCAACAGAGTAGAACAATAAAATGTCCATTGTTTCACCACCTCCTTCCCAGCCTCCCAGAGAACATCATGAACAGGGAAGCTGCTTTATTTCCTTTTATTTTCATTTTGATACCTACCCTTTCTGTTTGGGGGGGGGCGGGGATTTTTTTTTAGTGACTTTTGATTGGAACAATGAATTCACTCGGTAAGACTGTGTCTCAATCGCTCTCCCCTTCTCACTCTAAAATTATTCAGTTTCCTTCCCCAGAGACAAGATAAAATTCACAGCTCTCTCACGGCAGCATTTCTTTTTTTTCCTCTCTTTGGGTAAAATTGCATTTGGTTTTTAAAACTTTAATGGAGAAAATGACCATTTCTTAAATCCAATATTTTGTCTCTCATCCCATGTTTACTCAGTCTAAAGCCTCAAGGTCAGGTTAAAATTAAAATCACACAAAATGGCTCTGGTTTGTTTTCCTAGTTCCAGGAATATCTGCTTAGTCAATCCTTCACCAGGATGTGATTTTGAAAATACATTAAAACCGATCATTTATTTATCCATTCATTTGGATATTCTACTGAGAGCCTTCCATTGCAGACATTGTACTGGGTGCTAAATGCAGAGATTAACAGACATCATCTCTGCCCTTTCAGGGATCAAAATCAGTATTGAGAAAGCAATGTTAGTACCTGAAAAATGGTGTGAGAGAGAAATGCCGCAGGTTCTAACGGAGCAGCCCTAATTCAGGGCTGGGAGGAAGGGAGAAAGTTTTTTAAAAGGGAGAGGGAATAATCCGGGTATCTGCCAAAAGATGGAACTGTATGCCAGGCCAAGACCTATGGGACAAATGGGACTTAGACCAGTTTGGTACCCAGAGAAATGCTCACCTAGTTCAGTGAATGTTATACTGAGTCAAGGATCATAAGCAGAAAATAGAACATTTGGTAGAAACCAAGGAATAAAATACACAAAGACACGGAGGCATGACAGAGCACAGAACGTTTGAATCCTCGAGCCATAATGATGAGAGACTTAGGAAGAGCTGCCCACAAGGTCTCAGTTAGATCCTTTCCCTAAGACGCCTGGGAGGAGCCACAATGCCAGATAAAGCTTAATTCAACCAGGTCACGGCCACAAGGCATGGCCAAGAGATCTCCTTGAGGCAAACTCGTCATCAGACTCCCAGAAAGCCTGTCTTCCAGCTGCCTACATTTTGAGAGGACACTGGCATTTGATGCCAGTCAAAATCCAAGGAGTGTAAGTTGAGAGTTTCCGGCTGGAGAAGCTTCCAATGGTCTGCTGGTGTAACCGATGGCAACACCTCGGGGCTGCTGCTTTTGGACATGAGGCCAGACGGCCCAGGGGCAGTGGTACAGAGACATCATGGTGGGATGGCTGAGCCCAGGACAGAAGCAACCCACATACACACGTGGGGCTTCCCAGCTGAGGGGCTTTAAGAGGGCCACAGAGATCAGAAGCCACTGTAAGAAGGAAGCTGTTTTCTCTATGTCACATGCAAGAGCACCATTCAGGGCAAGGTCAGTGGAAGGTGGGGGCCACTGTAGGTTGGGGCTTCCACCCTTGACCCTTGAGTCCAAGGATACTTTCAGCTATCACCTGCTGTGTTCTCCCAGTGAATGTCTGGCCACCAGCACCATAGTTCATCTGCCGTTGAAGCTGGATCATGCTATTGAGACAGACGGCCCAGGAAGTGGAAGCGCCAACTGGAGAAAAGAAACCGTTGCTTCTGCTGTGAATTTCAAACCGTATTTCACCCTGAAGGCAATGAAATTTTGTATGACTGCTTTAAAAAAAAAAAAAAGGTTTTAACAGGACCCTCAAAGGTTTTTGTTTTGAACACGGGAAGAACCAAAAGCCTTGAGGCCTGGCCATCACAGCAAGGCTTGAGGGGAAGAAGACGGTGATAGGAGGGTTCCCACCCCACTGGAAGAAGAGGAGCCTGGTAGGACTATTGTTTCCCTCTCTCAGAACCTCCCCTCCTCTGTCACCAGACCTGCAGGTTCAGAACCCTGTTGGTGGTGCTGGACCGAAACTGCAGCCTGGTCACCCTGGCTTACAGTGCAGTCATGCTACCCATGGCGGGGCCCATGCGGGTGGCCTCCTGGTGCCCTGCACTCCCCTGCAAGCATGGAGAAGAAAGAGGCCGCAGGGAGTCCCCAGGCCTTCCAAGGAAAGCATCATCATCTGGGGCACTGAGTGAAGCCCATGACAGAGCAGGTGGTAGCGGGTAAGCCCTGAACAGATGAATGAATGACCAGGTGGATGCACCAGTGAATGAATGGATAGGTGGATGGACAGACTGAGAGAGGTAAAAACGAGAAACGTTAGAAACCCAGGTTTGAAAAGAAAGCCATAGCGATCAGAAATGAAAAGTAGTCACAAGGTGCTAAGGAGAAAAGGATTGCTAGATGACTTTCATTCAGTGATTGGCTGTTTCCTGAGACCTAGTATTACTGGCTTCCTGGATGGGTCAGCAGATACAGAATTTGCCTTCATTGTAGGAGATGCAGGAGAGGTGGATTCAATGCCTAGGTTGGGAAGATTCCCTGGAGAAGGAAATGGCAACCCACTCCAGTATTCTTGCCTTAAAAATCCCGTGGACAGAGGAGCCTCATGGGTGACAGTCGGAGGACAGCACGAGTCAGACAGGACTGGGCCACTGAGCAGAGCACAGTGTTACTGAAGGAGCTAGTCCTATGGCAGCTCCCCCAGGGGAGGCAGGAATGGGGGTCTCAAGACATCTAACCAAGGAAGTGTCTGGTCACTTAGCTGTTACTCTCTCTTAGGATAACACTAAATCCCGCATAGAGTGTAAATGTATCTCGTTTTATATGACCCCTCTGCCATATAACCATGGGCCACGAGAAACATCATCTTCACATCCAGAAAGTAGTGTTGTGTGGAAAGTACCCAAAGAGAAAGTTCTTTTTTAAAAATACTATTGTAGCTGTAACCTCCAAACCCTCACCTGTTATGAACTTTGGGTATTTACTTAAAAACAAAGACTAAGCTCTATTTACATCCACCCAGGAATTCCCCAAGGTTGTAATAAGGCTCTCCAAATCCCTGGTCAAATTTCATTTACATAGAATGACCCAGATGAAACCATCCACTCTGTGTTTACCCCACACACTGCCAAATTTCAACATTCCTGCCAGAAGGCAAATGCACTGTTCCCGTGATTTCATCCTAAGAGTCTGAAGGCATTCTTCATATTTCCAAAGAAGAGCCCCACATGCCTGGCCAGATTTGGTTGGTTATAGAGCCACACAGGAAAAAACTGGCCTCATCCACTTCAAGATTTCCTCAGTTGCCAAAAGTTATTTACTGAAGCAAAACCCAGATTAACCTAAATTGTGTTCACAAGAGAATTATTTGGTAATGCTGAAATGAAACAAACAAGAGTCACCCAGAAATTCCTTTTTGTTTCAGTGCTTGTAAAATTTTGTCCTAAAAAAATAAAAATATAAAAGTTAAAATATCCTATCTGTTAATAACCACCAAGAATATGCACATTTGACGTTCCCTTGATGAATGCAGAGTCTTGCTTGGACAAGCATGCTGGGCACTGTCCAGTAACACCATCCCATCTAGTCAGTACTGAGTCAGGGTTGACTGGCAGAAGAGTGTGGCTGCTAAGGCCATTAGCTCTGAAGCCAGATAGCTTGGTTCACTCCTGGCTTTGCCCCTTACTAGCTGTGTGATCATGAGCACCTCTCGACGCCAATTTCTTTAACTTCTGTAAGAAACTTCTGTAAGCATACGTGCGTGCAGGCACGCTCAGTTGTGTCTGACTCTTTGTGAGCCCCTGGATTATAGCACGCCAGGTTTCTCTGTCAATGGGATTTTCTAGGCAAGAATACTGGAGCAGGTTGCCATTTCCTCCTCCAGGATAACTTCCCAACCCAGAAATCAAACCCACAGCTCCTGCAGCTCCTGCGTGGCAGGCGGAATCTTACCACTGAGCCATTTCAGATGCCCTAATAGCAGATTAAGAGCAGTGTCCACCTCCCAAGGCTGTTATGAGGATTAAATGAGTCTGTGTTTGTACCATGCTTAGCCTAGTGCCTGGTTACCTGGTGTGCCCACTGTCATGACCTCTAGGGGCTTCAGGGGTTCCCTGTGGGAATAAAGATGAAGGACACTTCCAGCTGTGGCCCAGGTGGACCCCACTCTCCACATCTCGCCACCCTGAAACTTGGTTGTCAGCTTTCCCTCCTGCTGCACCTCCAGCTCTCCATGCTCCTAAAGTCCCAAGATGTAGATGCTGGAAACTAGACTGGATATCACTTGACCTCATAGCCACCCCTGGAAATTACATTTCTAAAATAAATGCTGCCAACCACACAGCCAAGGGTAAGTTTACAAACAGATTCAGCTTCCCGGGAAAACATCACCTGTGTTTACCTTCCTTCATACCAATTCTGAGCAATAATTCCAAAATTCAATCTCAGTACCTATTTGGGGCTTCTGATCTACCAGCATTGTACAAAGAGCGAACACATCCTCTGAAAGTCCTAGGGCCTGGTACTTGCTCCCCTGTGCGGGGGCGGAGGGAGCCAATTGCCGTTGGGGCCAGGAGCACCATTTCCTGGACTTTGGTCCTGCTGGAACTCCACACAGCCATTTCTGCCCAAGGTCTCAATGCTGATCTGGAATGTGGACCAGAGAAGGAGTGAGGCAGTAGACCCAGCGATCTCCACCAGCCCCCCAGGCCCAGGGTGAGTCTCCCTCCCTCTGACACTCACATACCCCACAGATCCTCACCTCTCTCTTCTGCTCCAAGAACTTGCAGTCAAGTGACCCTAAAAGACCTATCTCCTTCCTCAGAATGAGAAAAAGTGGGATAAAACGAGTAAAACACAAAAATGTCCCAGGTAACCACAATCTTCCAACCCAGTATAAATGAAGTAATTCTGGTGAATGGAGGGTCCTGGTTATTAAGGTTCTACTAATCATGCTTCTCAGGCTTCCCTGGTGGCTCAGCAGTAAAGAACCCATCAGCCTGCCAATGCAGGAGATGCAGGTTCGATCTCTGGGTCAGGAAGATGCCCTGAAGAAGGAAATGGCAACTCACTCCAGTATTGTTGCCTGGGAAATCCCATGGACAGAGGAGCTTGGCGGGCTACAGTCCATGAGGTCGCAAAAGAGTTGGACACAATTTAGCAACTAAGCAACCACAAACCATACTTTCCCGTGCTTTATTTTCAGCACACAGGCGGGAGCACCAAGTGCTTTTATGGCCTGACTGGCAGAAAAACCTGATCTTATTCATTAAAGGGTGACAAACATCATCAACGTTCAGTTTGGGAGCAGATGTACCAGAAATGTACATGTCTATTTGTATACCTGGATGTATCTCCCCTAAATGTGCAATGTCGGCAGAGCAGCTTCCGCTGAGCCCTCCCATCCTGTCCTCGAAACAGACTGCCAAAAATCCAGCCCATCTGGGTCATTGCTCAGCAAGGACAGGGGCCCTCTGCCGGCACTTGGAGTCAGAGGGGCTCTTGCCTGGTGCCCTGGCAATACACACACACGTCTGTACATACGCCCTGAGCCAGTGGTGGGGAGACGAGCTCAGATGGGGAGAGCAGGGAGCAGAAGCAGAGACAGACCTGACATCTCATCCCTCCTTCTCGAATAACATCAGGGCTCCAGTTCACAGACCTGAAAAATCACCCAGTTACAATGCACCAGAGTCATGCGTATTAGCTCTTTGGATCCTCACAAGGACCCTGGGAAACAGAATTGACTGTTTCGTGACTGACAAGGAATCCGTGACAAGCCCCAGATCACCAAGATAAGACATTGAGGGCACTGCTTAGGGTCTTGGCTGTCTCAGGTCCCAGGTCAAGATGCTTCTTTCCGCTAATGACACTTCTCCTGCATAGAACTCATTCCAGTTGGGAAAACATGCCCATGTCTAGTACATCATTCAAACTACTCCCCAAAACCTAGAAGGAAAACAGTATTATCACTTCCTGGGTAACAAAAGTTCAAACGTTGATTTGCCTGAAGCAATAGAAACAGCTATCGGGGCTTCCTTGTTATTCTTTGGAACTCGGCATTCAGATGGGTGTATCTTTCCTTTTTTCCTTTGCTTTTTGCTTCCCTTCTTTTCACAGCTATTTGTTAGGCCTCCTCAGACAGCCATTTTGCTTTGTTGCATTTCTTTTTCTTGGGGATGGTCTTGATCCCTGTCTCCTGTACAATGTCACAAACTTCCATCCATAGTTCATCAGACACTCTGTCTATAAGATCTAGTCCCTTAAATCTACTTCTCATTTCCACTGTATAATTGTAAGGGATTTGATTTAGGTCATACCTGAATGGTTTAGTGGTTTTCCCCCACTTTCTTCAATTGCAAGGAGAGATAAGAAAGCCTTCCTCAGCAATCAGTGCAAAGAAATAGAGGAAAACAATAGCATGGGAAAGACTAGAGATCTCTTCAAGAAAATTAGAGATACCAAGGAAACATTTCATGCAAAGATGGGCTCAATAAAGGACAGAAACAGTATGGACCTAAAAGAAGCAGAAGATATTAAGAAGAGGTGGCAAGAAAACACAGAAGAACTATACAAAAAAGATCTTCACGACCCAGATAATCACGATGGTGTGATCACTCACCTAGAGCCAGATATCCTGGAATGTGAAGTCAAGTGGGCCTTAGGAAGCATCATGAGCAAAGCTAGTGGAGGTGATGGAATTCCAATTGAGCTATTTCAAATCTTGAAAAACGATGCTGTGAAAGTGCTGCATTCAATATGCCAGCAAATTTGGAAAACTCAACAGTGGCCACAGGATGGGAAAAGGTCAGTTTTCATTCCAATCCCAAAGAAAGGCAATGCCAAAGAATGCTCAGACTACCGTATAATTACACTCATCTCACACACTAGTAAAGTAATGCTCAAAATTTTCCAAGCCAGGCTTCAGCAATACGTAAACTGTGAACTTCCAGATGTTCAAGCTGGTTTTAGAAAAGGCGGAGGAACCAGAGATCAAATTGCCAACATTTGCTGCTGTGAGAGTTTGACTAGAAAGAAAGCTGAGTGCTGAAGAATTGATGCTTTTGAACTGTGCTGTTGGAGAAGACTCTTAAGAGTCCCTTGGACTGCAAGGAGATCCAACCAGTCCATCCTAAAGGAGATCAGTCCTGGGTGTTCATTGGAAGGACTGATGTTGAAGCTGAAACNTTTGCAGCCCAGGGCCATCTGAAAGGCTGGCAGCATCATTTCCCTGAACCGAGTTCCCCAAACAACGCAGTTATGAGAAAAGAAAACCCAAACGGCATAGGCATTTCGTGTTTACACAGCGCCCTGGCCCTGGGTCTTCTTTAGCGAACAGCCTTCCACATAAAGACCAGACATAGATGCCAACAAAGGCACAGAACAGTCCCCTTTCCAAGGCTGGGTTCATTTTACAAACAAGACATCACGTGCCTAGAGACAGCAACCTAAGGAGAATGACTGAAAGCTTCCCAGTTCAGGAAGAAAGATGAGGGGGAAAAAATCATAAAACTAAAATAAAAGAAAAATTAGAAAGCTGCCTTCAGATTGTTACTTCCTAAATATGTCCAGATAGTAATATTTGAAACATCCTTTTGGTACTCATCTATTTAAAAAATAATATTTTTCTTATGGCATTCAAAAATCCTTTGCATTTTGACTTTTTTTTTAAAGAGATGGCCTTTTTATGGGTCATATTCTTTTGTAACACTTGGTGAGCTGGGACCCAGGCAGCAACGTTTTCTTCCCCACTTTCTAGAAGGGATCCCTCCCTTTTTTCTCACCCTTTTACTTGCCTCCCCAGGGTTACAACCACACAAACCAGCCCTTCAATACCCATCTGGCCAACCCCCAGAAGCTATTTTGGGTTTGGCCTGCTTTTAATCCACTTTTCCTGCCAGTGCAGGCTCAGCCCCTCAACCCTCCTGGGATTCTTCTCTAAGGAAACTTTTGAAAAATACAGGCTTCCCCTAGGGCAGGAGTCAATGCCCATCTCAGCTCAGAGAGCTCCCAGGAGGTACTAAGTACCAACCTACGTGCCCCTGGGGAGAGACAGGAAAGGCAGAGCTGGCCTCCTCATCCTCACCTCACTGTTCTCCACTCTCTCCCCATCTCTTCCACAGCCTCTGGCCCAATCCTGCAAATATCCTGCGTGCATGAAGCTGTACCTGCTCTTTAGCTGGAATGCATCTGCATTTGTCCAGCTAGCTCCTGCTGGTCCCTCCAGCCTCTTGCTCATCCCCAACACGGCTCAGATTCTCCTCTTTGAAGCTCAGGAGTCTCTGCCCCAGCAGGCACTTCCCTCACCACGCAGAACGCAGAACGGGCCTCTCCACAGGGCCGTCTTCCCACCCCTCAGGCCAGACTGTGAACCCCTTGAGGCTAACCACTGTACTTGGCTAAGCCTTGCAGCCTAAGTGGCAGGCACATGGTCGCTGTCCCATTTGCCTTTGCGGAACTGAATTCGATTGAGCTAGGAAACAAACTTGATGGCAAGGCAAGAGACAAGGAGAAGGATGGAGGAAAAGAAAAGGAAGCGTTGGATGGAATATAAGACGGCACCTCCAGATACCCCTCAACTCCTGCTTGACTTTGAGTATAGACAAGGGCCAGAGTGATGATGAATCAGATGGAAGCCATGCTGCCCAGGGATGGGGTTCCAAGTCCAGTGTCTCCAGGGACCAAAGGGGGCAGCATCAAAATGAAGTGGGCCAGGTGTTAAACAGCAGGGAGCAACGGAACCAAGGAAATACTACGATAAGAGCCTCAGAGGACCAAACACTCAAATCCAAACACTGGAAGTCAGACAGAGAAAGACAAATATCATATGATATCTCTTACGTATGCAATCTTTAAAAAAAAATACTACAAATGAACTTATGTACAAAACAGAAACAGATCCACAGGTGTAGAAAACAAACCTAGGATTACTGAAGAGGAAGGATAAATTAGAAGTTTGGAATTAACATATACACACTACTATATAAAAAATAAGCAACAAGGATTTACTGTATAACACATGGAACTCTACTCAGTATTTCATAATAACCTATAAGGGAAAAGAATCTGAAAAAGTTATATGTATATACTTGTGCATGTGTGTTTAGGCACTTCAGTGGGTTCTTTCCCTGCTGAGCCACTGGGGAAGCCCACAAATATATCATATCTATATCTATAAATATATATATGTATGTATCTGTGGTGGCACTAGTGGAAAGAACTCACCTACCAATGTAGGAGATGCGGCTTCCATCTCTGGGTCGGGAAGATCCCCTGGAGGAGGGCCTGGCAACTCACTCCAGCATTCTTGCCTAGAGAATCCCTTGAGCAGAGGAGCCTGGCGGGTTACAGTCCTTAGGGTCTCAAAGAGTCAGACACGACTGAAGCAAGAGCATGCACACACACACATACACACACACACACACATGCATATATATATATATATGAATCACTTCACTGTATATCCGAAATTAACACAGCATTGTCAATCAATTATGCTTCAATTTAAAATGAAATTGGGAGGACTTCCCTGCTGCTCCAGTGGCTAAGACTCTGGACTCCCAATGCAGGGGGAGTTCAATCCCTGATTAGGGAACAAGACATGCCACAACTAAGTGTTCACATGCTGCAATGAAAGATCTCGTGTGCCTCAACTGATGCCCAGCTTAGCCAATAAATTAGTAACTTTAAAAATAATAATAATAAAATAAAATAAGTAAAAAAAAAAAAAATCCAAATACATGGGCCAAGCAGAGCCAACCTACAGATCTGATCTGGGTGCAGATGGCCAGAGCAAGAAACCCAGTGCTCTGCATTGCAAAGAATCCCTAGCCAAGACACAGGACCTATCCTCACTTTTCTCCGTATTTTATTTGTTTAAATTAAAATCTGGAGCTTCGCTGGTGGCTCAGATGGTAAAGTATCTGTCTACAATGCAGGAGACCAGGGTTCAATCCCTGGGTCGGGAAGGTGTTCCTTATAACACCATCTTAAGTATATAGAACTATCAGTTAACATGGAAATTGTATTTCAAGTTTTAACTCTGAATGTCAGGAATGCCCTAGCACCCTACCTTTCATGATTACAGCATGCGTGATATCAACTTCAGAGGTACAGAGCATTGTGGAGGTGAGGAGCAGACCTCTGGGCGTAGGAAGCTTGCATTCTTGCCATATCTCCATGTGGATCTCTCTACTGCCCCTCACACTTACACTCCACATATGCCAAAAGAGCTATAGGTGTTCCTTTATTCCCATCTTTTTGCCCACTGTGTGTCACTCTCTGCTCCTTGCCTCACCTTCACCTGGTTACCTCCCTTTCATCTTTAGGGACTCTGCTTCCCTCGACCGCGCCCCCACCCCCCAGCTAGGTTAACTGAAAAAATATATCAATGGAAGAATTGATTCATGAATCCAAGTGGGTAAAGCAACCTTCCCAGCTAAATCTCTGGTAAGGTATTCTCAATTGAGTCACATAACACACTGTCCTACCAAGGAACAGAGACAAATCTTAACTCTGAAATTCCCCGTGTATGTAATCTTCAATGCTTATTTCTATGCAATAATCTCCATGCTTATTGATGGAGAAGGAAATGGCAACCCATTCCAGTATTCCTACCTGGAGAATTTCATGGACAGAGGAGTCTTGTGGGCTACAGTCCATGGGGTTGCAGAGAGTTAAGACTTAGTGACTGAGCACGGACGCACCATGGTTACTGAGGTGATTATATTTAATTTACAATGAAAGTAAATAGAAGATCAGAGATATTAAACAACTTACACTACATCACACAGCCAATACACAGCTGAGCCCCAGACTCCATCCCATGTCCACAGACTGTAACACCTGTACGTTCTCAGCACACCAGGCTACTCAGAGGCTGGGGGCACATTGATATCTGAGGATAAGTCAGGCAGCCACCGCTCCTGGCTTTGGGGTTCCAGGCTCACATGGCTGGCCCTGCTCTTGGGAGACATCAACTCCCAGATCAGATTCTGGGTCATAGATGTGACAATGAGGTGAGTTGATCTTTAACCTCTGGTAGAAGTTTCATATCACAAGGCTGAGATTCCTGGGAGCATTAGGCGTTTCCTCATTTTATTGTATTTATTGGAGGATAATTGCATTACAATGTTGTGGTGGTCTCCACCATACATCAACACAAATCAGTCTTAATTGCATATATATCCCCAATCACACCCCTCTAGGACATCATCAATGAATTTAGTTAAGTCGCAGGATATAAAATTAACACATAGAAAACACATGCATTCCTATACATTAATGATGAAAAATCAGAAAAAGAAGTAAAAGAAACAATCCCATTGACCAGAGAAAAAAAAGAATAAAATTCCTAGGAATAAATCTACCTAAAGAGACAAAAGACTCACATGCAGAAAGCTATAAGACACTGATACAAGAAATCAAAGATGACTACATACAGATGGAGAGAAATACCATGTTCTTGGACTGAAAGAATCAATATTGCCAAAACGACTATACTACTCATTGAGCACTTTTAAAACCATTCAAGGACAACCACAAGCCACATGCCCAAATCATCCCAGTGAAAATATTAGGAGAGACTGGGACAAATGGAGAAAGTAGTATCGACAGACACCCACCACCACGTGTAAATTGGGTAGCTGGTGAGAAGTTGTTGTATAACATGGGGAACCCAGCCTGGCGCCCTGTGAGGACCTAGAGGGGTGGGATGGGGAAGGAGAGGGAGGCGCAAGAAGGAGGTGGCATATATGTGTGTGTGTATATATATATATATATAATTATGGCTGGTTCATGTTATCGGAGAAGGCAATGGCAGCCCACTCCAGTACTCTTGCCTGGAAAATCCCATGGATGGAGGAGCCTGGTAGGCTGCATTCCATGGAGTCGCTAGGAGTTGGACATGACTGAGCGACTTTGCTTTCACTTTTCACCTTGATGCATTGGAGAAGGAAATGGCAACCCACTCCAGTGTTCTTGCCTGGAGAATCCCAGGGACTGGGGAGCCTGGTAGGCTGCCGTCTCTGGGGGTCACACAGAGTCGGACATGACTGAAGCGACTTAGCAGTGTGTTGTTATACAGCAGAAACCAACACAACATTGTAAAGTAACTTTCCTCAAATTAAAAAATAAGTTAAAAAAATTAGCTTCTGAAAAATAAAATAATTAGAAAAATAAATATTAAGGGAATATTTGGAGTCATAGTTTGATAAATCTAAGTATGAATAAGAGAGACAGAGAAACAGAAAGAGAAAGCAGAGCTGTACACAACAGACATTTAAAATATACTATTTGTTATAATAATGACGCACGTTGCTGAAGAAGAGAACAAGAGGGACGGAGCTCTCTGACGACTATTGATTAAAACATTCCTTAAAGCCAAGTAGTATTAAGTGACAAGCCACTCTAACTACAATAGTGTGAGTCAACTACCGAATGTTCTGTTCTATTTTAACATCGAAAACTGAGATAATTCATTCATTTCATATCATTTTCTAAAACAGGTTTAAAACCAAATCTTTGTGGAGGAAGAGGGAGAATCTCTAGACTGCAACTCACAATGGCAACCAGGCTTTATGAGATTCTGTCTCAGGATCTATAAAACCCTGAGTCAGCTGCGTGGAAAGGACACAGGGCTGCCCTCCCTGACTGAGGCGGTCTTTGAGAACCTGCCAGCAAGGCTTGCAGAGAAAGAAACCAGACCTTTTATAGAACTCAGCAGTTCTGCACAGCGATACAACGAAATGGACAAGGGCCGTCCTGATGAAGTTGCAAACGTGGAATTCACCACATTTGTGAAAACAGTTCCCGGTATGGTGGATGCTTCTCACCAGTTCATCAAGGCTGTGCTGGAGAAGAAGCAATTTTGTGTGGGCCTGATACCAGCCAGAAGGCTCATAATGAAGCAAGTAGCATAGATGCCAAAGTCGGTGGTGTTTTTTCATAGAAGCTGTGGTACCACAGCAGTGAGAAAAGGAGGGATCATCTCTATCACCCGTCTACAAAGACATAAACTGCCAGCCATGGGATTCCGGACTCTAACCATTTTGTAGGAGAAATATTTACACCTGGGGAGCCATGGTCCCAGAAGGAAATGTCTCAAAGAAAACTTTACGCCTTTTTAACTTTGCCTTTTCAGAGTCCCCAAATACCCTATCACGGTTTTGGGGGTTTGTTTGTTTGTTTGGTCTATTTCTTTTTTTCTCCTGTGAATGCACCATTCCTTTACAAGTTTGTTCTCAATTGCTTCAGTCATGTCCAACTCTTCGAGAACCCATGGACTGTAGTCCAGGCTCCTCTGTACATGGAGACTGCCCAGGCAAGAAGACTGGGATGGGTTGCCATTTCCTCCTCCAGCGGATCTTCCCCACCCAGGGATCGAACCCCTGTCTCCTGCATTGGCAGGCAGGTTCTTTACCACTGTCGCCACTAGGGAAAATATAACGGCTGCCCATTCTGCAATTGCTTAAGGAAGATACCCCATGCTGGATCAAAGAAGCCAGTCACAAAAAGCCACATGCTATATGATTGCATCTATTTGAAATGCCTGTGAAGTGAAAGTGAACAAGTCGCTCAGTTGTGTCCTACTCTTTGAGACCCCACAGACTATACAGTCCATGGGATTCTCCAGGCCAGAATACTGGAATGGGTAGCCTTTCCCTTCTCCAGGGGGTCTTCCCAACCCAGGGATCAAACCCAGGTTTCCCACATCGCAGGCAGATTCTTTACCAGCTAAGCCACCTGGGAAGCCCATTTGAAATGCCTAGGATAGACAAACCGATTGAGACAGAAAGAAGATTATTGATTAATGAGGGCTGGGGTGGAGAGGATAGGGGTAGGAAGTAACAGCTAAAGGGTCTGGGTTTTCCTTTTGGAATGATTAAAATGTGCTAAAATTAATTGTGCTGATGGTTACACAACTCTATGAGCATACTAAAAGCTACTAAGTTGCACGCTTTTAATAGGTGAATTGTATGGTATTTGAATTATAAAGAGATTAAAAAGAAAGAAAAGGGGACTTCCCTGGTGATCCAGTGGCTAAGACTGTAGGCTCCCAAAGAAGAGGGCCTGGGTTCCATCCCTGGTCAAGGGACTAGAACCCACTTGCCCCAGCTAAGAACCCGGTACAGCCAAATAAATAAATAAACAAAAATAAGTATTTAAAATAAAGAAAGGGAGGGAGGGATGGAAGGAGACAGAGGGAAGGAGGGAGGAAGGGGAAAGAAAGGAGGGAGGAAGGGGATGGGAAGGAGGGAGGAAGGGGATGGGGAGGAGGGAGGAAGGAGATGGGGAGGAGGGAGGAAGGGGATGGGGAGGAGGGAGGAAGGGGATGGGGAGGAGGGAGGGAAAATACAGCAGCCATAGGCAGGAACGGCATACACTGGACTGGAACAAGGCTTGTTGCACAGTTGCCTCTGCTTGGCCTGGAGTCTAAGCCTCTTCCGAGTCTACACCCCTCACCCTCATTCTCCCACAACTCATATGTACACACACCAAAATGTATACTCCAGCCTTCCCAAACAATTTGCATTTCTACTTAAACTCCAGGAAGCTTTGAGCTTTTGCACAACCTCATATCTGCCTTGAATGCACCCACCTCTGTGTCCCACCAAAGGAATGCCCCTTCATCCTTCAAGAGGGGTTTCAGGGTCACTGCCTCAGGATGTCTCCCTGACCTCCCCACCAGTGGTTAGGGGGCTCCTCCTCTTCACCCCTGGAGGGCTGGTGTATGATATTGTATTATGTATATAATGTACATATAATATGTATTATACATAAAATACGTATTATAAGGTTTTGTATAAGTGCATTTGTCACAAGGCACTGCAACCTATTTAGATGTATGTGGCATCCCCAACAAGATCACCAGTTCATGAAGGACAAATGCTACTTATTCATCTTGGTATGGACAAAATCTGAAACAGTGACTGTCATATAGAAGGTGCCTGATAAATACTCGCCAAGTGAATGAATAGCATGGAGGCCTTGGTGACGCAGGTCATGGAAAGTCAACCATCATACAGCTCTTAACCTCTTTTGACAGCAGAAACATTCATGGTTTCTCAGAGAAAGTGTCTGGGTGCCCAAGATCTCCTCTAAGAGGGAAATCATTTTTAACTTGGCTCCCACTCAGTGAGCAACTTCCTGTCCAGAGAACCCCTTGGGCAGGGTCTGCATCTCAAGGGGGAGAGCAAAGGAGGGGCAGCGTCTGGTGAGAGAGAGATGAGAGCTGCAAAAGCAAGCGGGTTGCAAAGCACATCATGGGGGAACCAGCGCCGTAAGAAAGCAATAGTCTGCAGCGTATGTCCTAAGGAAGCCAGACTGCTTCATGAGAACAGTGCTTATAGTGAAATGCATGGATTGATGTGGCTAACAAACATATGGGTACCAAAAGGGGAAGGATGCGTTGGGAGATTGGGACTGACATTTATGCACTGTGTGTGTGTTAGTTGCTCAGTTATGTCTGACTCTTTGTGATCCCATGGACTGTAGCCTGCCAGGCTCCTCTGTCCAATGTATGCTCCAGGCAACAATACTGGAGTGGATTGCCATTCTCTACTCCAAGGGATCTTCCCAACTCAGGGACTGAACCCAGGTCTCCCGCACTGCAGGCAGATTCTTTACTGTCTGAGCCACCAGGGAAGCCCCATATATACACTGTTATGTATAAAATAGACCAGTGAGAACTGACTGTATAGCACAGGGAACTCTAAATGCTGAAAGAGATGGGAATACCAGACCCCCTGACCTGCCTCCTGAGAAACCTGTATGCAGGTCAGGGAGCAACAGTTAGAACTGGGCATGGAACAACAGACTGGTTCCAAATAGGAAAAGGAGTACGTCAAGGCTGTATATTGTCACCCTGCTTATTTAACTTACATGCAGAGTACATCATGAGAAACGCTGGGCTGGAGGAAGCATAAGCTGGAATCAAGATTGCTGGGAGAAATATCAATAACCTCAGATATGCAGATGACACCTCCCTTATGGCAGAAAGTGAAGAGGAACTAAATAGGGCCTTTTGATGAAAGTGAAAGAGGAGAGTGAAAAAGTTGGCTTAAAGCTCAACATTCAGAAAACGAAGATCATGACATCTGGTCCCATCACTTCATGGCAAATAGATGGGGAAACAGTGGCTGACTTTATTTTTCTGGGCTCCAAAATCACTGCAGATGGTGAATGCAGCCATGAAATTAAAAGATGCTTACTCCTTGGAAGGAAAGTTATGACCAACCTAGACAGCATATTAAAAAGCAGAGACATCACTTTGTCAACAAAGGTCTGTCTAGTCAAGGCTATGGTTCTTCCAGTGGTCACGTATGGATGTGAGAGTTGGACTGTGAAGAAAGCTGAGTGCCGAAGAATTGACGCTTTTGAACTGTGGTGTTGGAGAAGACTCTTGAGAGTCCCTTGGACTGCAAGGAGATCCAACCAGTCCATCCTAAAGGACATCAGTCCTGGGTGTTCTTTGGAAGGACTTATGCTAAAGCTGAAACGCCAATACTTTGGCCACCTGATCCCAAGAGCTGACTCACTGGAAAAGACCCTGATGCTGGAAAAGATTGGGGGCAGGAGGAAAAGGGGACGATAGAGGATGAGATGGTTGGATGGCATCACCGACTCAACGGACATGGGTTTGGGTGAACTCCAGGAGTTGGTGATGGAAAGGGAGGCCTGGCATGCTGCGGTTCATGGGGTCACAAAGAGTCAGACATGACTGAGTGACTGAACTGAACTGACTGAACTTAAATGGGAAGGAAATCCAAGGAAGAGGGGATATATGTATACAAACAGCTGAATCACTCTCTTATACAGCAGAAACTAACACAACATGGTAAAGCAACTACACTCCAATAAAAAGAGAAAGATGAAATCTGTGGTAAGCAACAAGGTCCTAATGTGTAGCATAGGGAACTATATTGCATATCTTGTGATAAATCATAATGGAAAAAATATTTCAGAGAATACACATCTCTGTATAACTAAGTCACTTTATTGTACAGCAGAGATTGGCACAACATTGTAAATCAGCTCTACTTCAATAAAAAAAAATTTTTTTAAATAAAATCCGAGCCTTTGCTGGCTGAAGCTTTGGCACATAAAACAAGCATCCTGAACAAAAGAAGTGGCCAACTTCTAGCTTCCAAAGAGAAAGGACAAGAAAGGGGTGAAACACAGAAGAGGGTCAACTGAGTTTGAAACAATAGGCCAGACACTCAGAGCACTGCTTTCTTCACCAACAGGACCTGGAAGCTATTATTTATATTGTAGGCGTTTCTGTATCAGTATTGGAGATAATGCATAGAACTCCTAAACACAAGTTAGTCCATCCTCAATAAGTCACTGGGTTGGCCTCATAAAGTCCTGAGTTCCTCCGTCTGCTACTGCTAAGTCACTTCAGTCGTGTCTGACTCTGTGCGACCCCAGAGACGGCAGCCCACCAGGCTCCCCCGTCCCTGGGATTCTCCAGGCAAGAACACTGGAGTGGGTTGCCATTTCCTTCTCCAATGCATCAAAGTGAAAAGTGAAAGTGAAGTCGCTCAGTTGTGTCCGACTCTTGGCGACCCCATGGACTGCAGCTTACCAGGCTCCTCCATCCATGGGATTTTCCAGGCAAGAGTACTGGAGTGGGGTGCCATTGCCTTCTCCATCCTCCCTCTAAATCTGATCAAATATATGTGGAGCCTCTTGACCCTCCATGTCACGGGCTTCTAACGGCAGAAGCTGTAGAAACTTCTAAAGAGAAGAAGGCAACTTGGACCCTGAGAGTTAACTTGACCTTATAAAATAACCTCTTTATGAAGCTATTTGAAAATACACGAAGATTAGTCTAGACAGAAATGCTTTCTGCTTATAAGACAAATATAACTGAAAAGCAGCAAAAGTCCACAAATTAAATGGAAACCAAACCTCAAGTCGATAAAATTACAAACAATATTACGATAATGGCACCAGTAATATTTTGCTGAAACTAACTCACAGTGCAAATACAATGAGACGATGTTGGCATTTGTGAGTGTGGCAGGCCCATGCTATCCTGTGCAGTGGGTTGACTCCATTCCCCCACCGCTTTCCTCAGTTTGACTTGGTGCTACACCTCCATTCNGCACGCCAGACTCCCCTGTCCTTCACCATCTCCCAGAGCTTGCTCAGACTCAGGTCCAATGAGTCGGTGATGCCATCCAGCCATCTCATCCTCTGTCGTCCCCTTCTCCTCCTGCCTTTAGTTCTCCCCAGCATCAGGGTCTTTTCTAATGAGTCAGCTCTTTGCATCAGGTGGCCAAAGTATTGGAGCTTCTGTTTCAACATCAGTCTTGCCAATGAATATTCAGGATTGATTTCCTTTAGGACTGACTGGTTGGATCTCCTTGCAGTCCAAGGGACTCTTAAGAGTCTTCTCCAACACTACAGTTCAAAGGCATCAATTCTTCGGCACTCAGCTTTCTTTATGGTCCAACTCTCACATCCATACATGACTACTGGAAAAACCATAGCTATGACTATATGGACCTTTGTTGGCAAAATAATGTCTCTGCTTTTTAATATGCCATCTAGGTTTGTTGTAGCTTTTCTTCCAAGAAGCAAGCGTCTTTTAATGTCATGCCTGCAGTCACCATCTGCAGTGATTTTGGAGCCCAAGAAAATAAAATCTGTCACTGTTTCCATTGTTTCCCCATCTATTTGCCACAAAATGAAGGGACCGGATGCCATGATCTTAGTTTTTTGAATGTTGAGTTTTAAGCCAGCTTTTTCACTCTCCTTTTTCACTTTCATCAAGAGGCTCTTTAGTTCCTTTTCACTTTCTGCCATAAGGGTGGTGTCATCTGCATATCTGAGGTTATGGCTATTTCTCCCAGAAATACACACATACACACACAGATACATTTTGATTATCCATTCATCTGTGTCCCTGGATGGACATTTGAATTGCTTCCACCTTTTGGCTGGGGAGGAGGTGTGAATTTGCAGATAGCGTTGCTACAATCATGAATGTGTCTTTTTTTTCTTTCTTTCTTTCTTTTTGTAACTGCATGGACGGGTTCTTTTGGTTTTACCACACCAACCTCGAAATTGTTTAGATTTCCTAACCACCTTTGAAACCTGAAGAGAGCTTGCTTCTGAGATTTGATGCTTTTTTCTCCTCCAGTGTATAATTTCATGTGCTTTCTGCCTCCAGCTGTGGACACAGGGCTTCAAGGATGATGGATTGTAATGGGCTGGAGTCCAGACGTCCCTCAGTAACGTGTGAACACATGCGTAGATGACGATGTTTGAATCAGCTCCCAGAGGAACAGGGTGGGGTGGGGTCCTGAAGAGTCATTCTCAGCCACCCACCCCAGGGTTCACCTCACTGTGGAAAGATCCTGGTGTGACCTCAGAAGGAACCCGCCAAGGAGCTCTGCCTCTTTCCTCACCATGCTTCCAGTTCAGGGATTTCACAAAGGCATCAGTGGACGTTACCTCCCTTGTGAGTGACCAAGTCACCCCAAAGTTAGCTGAAATTATAGGAGGAGGTATCCCATTGGGACATCTTTCCTGTAAGTGACACATGAAATGTGCTATAACTATGGATGATCACTTAGAGCAGTACCCCCTAACAGCTGCCTGAGTAAATATGCATGTACATACACATATACACATATGTATTCACATATGCACACACACATATACACACATACATATATATACACACATATGCACACACATACACACAAACATACACATATGCACCATATATACACACATACACACATGTATACCACACAATTCCTCCCATCTCACACACTAGTAAAGTAATGCTCAAAATTCTCCAAGCTAAGCTTCAACAGTATGTGACCCAAGAATTTCCAGATGTTTAAGCTGGATTTAGAAAAGGCAGAGGAACCAGAGATCAAATTGCCAACATCCACTGTATCATAGAAAAGCGAGAGAATTCCAGGAAAACACCTACTTCTGCTTCCTTGACTACACTAAAGCCTTTGACTGTGTGGATCACAACAAATTGTGGAAAATTCTTCAAAAAATGGGAATACCAGACCATTTCTTTCCCAGGAAATCTGCAGGTCAAGAAGCAACAGTTAGAACCAGACATGGATAACAGACTGGCTTCAAACTGGGAATGAAGTACATCAAGGCTGTATATTGTCACCCTGCTTATTTAACTTATATGCAGAATACATCACATGAAAGGCCAGGCTGGATGAAGCACAAGCTGGAATCAAGATTGCCAGGAAGAATATCAATAACCTCAGATATGCAGATGAGCTTGAGGAAAACAAATGAAGGACTGAGGCATTATCTTACCAAATGCCAGAACCACACTCCACCTGTAGAAGAAATATTCCCAGTAATTTTGTAAGAAAAGAGGGAGGAGCAGTGGGGAAATGTCAATATCATGTCTGTGGAGGTAGGAAATACTGTTTTTAATTAAATTCCAAACAGATAGTGATGACATTGCTATTGAGACACTTGAACAGAGAAAACTGTGAGGAGTTCAAAATTTTGTTTTCTAGTATTCATCTCCTTCACTTCTAGAAAGCAAAACTGATGAACTTCAGAATTCAATTCAAGGGATATAGTACTTGGTATACTGGAAATATTTACTGGCAAATACATCAGACCCTAGAATAGATGGGTCTGACATATTTCCATGGGAAAACACCGTGTCTTTTTTATTCTTTTCAAGTCAGGTACGTGAAATATATTTCATTAACTTGGACGCATTAGGGTTCTCAGCTCACATATTTTATTTAGCAAAAAGTCAAAAAATATACCTTTCTCTCCTAAAGTCTGTTTGCTTGGAGAAATCTTTTTGCCCTTCACACATACCTAAGAAGACATCTCCAAGGTACATAAATTTCCCAACTATGTTCTCAATCAGGTAAATTGCAAAATGGATCAGCCAATCCTTCCAACCAAGAAAAGAAATTGTCATTGGAAGTTTCCGTTCTCAAGGTTGGGATGTGGAGTAGAGGGTGGGGAAGGAGGTTGGGACACACGGTGGAAGTTTGTGTAGCCTTCCACTCTGTGGTTGATGAAACGCTCTCATCCGAGATAACACTCCTTTGGCCAGGTGTGCTGAATTCCAGGGTTGCACAGGGTGAATGCTAATGAGAGTCAAGTCAAGGAAAGTGGTCAAGGAGAGACAAGAGAGGAGGGAGGGTATTTTCAGATGAGGTTTGAAATGAGATCACGAGTCGATGAGGTGGAGACAGACAGGATGGTTGTTCCAAATGACAGGCACTGCCAAAGATGTCCCTGCGTGTTTGTCTTTAGGAAGAGAGAAAGCTTAAAGGGGGAAGAACACCAAATATTAAAAGTACCACATGCAGCACAGAACACTGTTTTAAAATCTGAAAATGCTGTAAGAATACAGATTTCGTTTGAAATGGATTTGCTGAACATGATTTTCAAAAGAAGCAATTTTACGTGGTATAGGGGTTGTCTCAAAAAAAGTTATGTCTACATCCTGATCCCCAGAACATGTGAATGGGAACTTACTTGGAAAAAGCTTATTTGCAAATGTTTAATTAAGCTAAAGATCTTTCCATGAGATTATCCTAGATTACCTGGGTGGGTCATAAATCCAGTGACAAGCATCCTCAAAAAGAGAAGACACATACACTCCGAGGAAAGATGTTCTCGTGAAAATGGAGGCAGAGACCAGTGTGAGGTGGCCACAAGCTGATGCATGCCTGGAGCCATCAGAAAAGACAGGGAAGGATTTTCTCTGCAAGATTTCAGAGAGTCTGCCTGCAAACACCTTGATTTTGGACTTCTGGACCCTAGAACTGTAAGGGAATAAAGGTTTTTGTTGTGAGCTGCCCAGTTTGTGCCAATCTGTTACAGCAGCCCCAGCAAACAGACCTGTGGTTACCGCAAGGTCTTATCATCAGTCAGACCCAGGTTTGAACTGGGATTCCCTCCTCTTCCTAATCTTTTGAAAGGTCCTTCAGTTCAGTTCAGTTCAGTCGCTCAGTCGAATCCAACTCTGCAACCCCAAGAACTGCAGAATGCCAGACCTCCCTGTCCATCGCCAACTCCCGGAGTTCACTCAAACTCACGTCCATCAAGTCGGTGATGCCATCCAGCCATCTCATCCCCTGTTGTCCCCTTCTCCTCCTGCCCACAATCCTTCCCAGCATCAGAGTCTTTTCCAATGAGTCAACTCTTCATACGAGGTGGCCAAAGTATTGGCGTTTCAGCTTTAGCATCATTCCTTCCAAAGAACACCCAGGGCTGATCTCCTTTAGAATGGACTGGTTGGATCTCCTTGCAGTCCAAGGGACTCTCAAGAGTCTTCCCCAACACCACAGTTCAAAAGCATCAATTTTTGACGCTCAGCTTTCTTCACAGTCCAACTCTCACATCCATACATGACCACAGGAAAAACCATAGCCTTGACTAGATGGACCTTTGTTGGTAAAGTAATGTCTCTGCTTTTTAATATGCTGTCTTGGTTGGTCATAACTTTCCTTTCAAGGAGGAAGCGTCTTTTAATTTCATGGCTGCAGTCAACATCTGCAGTGATTTTAGAGCATCTCTAAATATAGCTTCTTCATGTGTGAAACTGACAAGACAATAGTACCTACCTGATAGGTTGTGGGGAGCAAAGAAATCCACGTGTGGAAAGATGGGAACATAGCTAATGTCACCTAGGAGATGCTCGGTAATGGCAGCTGATGTTATTATAGTGATGAGCAGCTTCCTTACCTCCAATCCACTTGCACTTGTGCTGACACACAGCTCGCTTGGGCTGGTTAGGATGTTATTCTCTCTCAACTTCAAGCCCACGCTCCTGTTCTCTGCTCCGTCAGGCTGGGTCCAAGCCTCTGCTGACAACATGTCTCCTTTACTAGTTAGTGACACTACAGGGAGATGAGGTGTTGCAACGAGAGTAGAAGGACTCGCCCTTTGTGTTTGCTCCCTTTTTCTGTCAGTATCAGTAAAAACTGTGAAACACTATATTGTACAGTAAAGCGTCTGCCTACAATGCGGGATACCCGTGTTCGATCCCTGGGTGGGAAAGATCCCCTGGAGAAGGAAATGGAAACCCACTCCAGTATTCTTGCCTGGAAAATCCCATGGACGGAGGAGCCTGGTAGGCTACAGTCCATGGGGCCACAAAGAGTCGGACACAACTAAGCGAGTATCACCCCACAGTGACCTTTCAACTGGGAAGCAGTTTCAGTTCTGATTGACTGCTGTTTCCAGCCTTTTTCAGCACTTCCGGAAGGAGCCCCAGGACGTGTGCTCTGAGGTGCCAGCACCAGTGTGGCAGAGTCCCCTCCTCAGAAACCTGAGTCGTAGCTCCCAGAGCCCCTTCTCCAAGCTTCTAGGGTCTGAGGACCCTAGCCTCCTCTCTTAGGCATGTTAGTGAGCTATTTCCTACATTTACCTTAAGGCTTCCTGCTTGCCTCTTTGGTTTCCCTATATCAGTCTCACCAATTGTCCATATTAAGTTCTGTCTGTTAAACTTAAATCACTGGTGAAGTTTCTGTTTTCTGACTATACCTGGGGAATACAGCACTCTGTGTGTGTTTCTTGGTTGGCTGAAAGTGAGAAAGGTTAGGTACAGTCCACCCAGCACCGAATTGAAACCAGAAAGACTTAGTTTCGTTATCTTGGCTCCTTCACTTTCCAGCTGAGAAATCTTGGCCAAAATACTTGGCTTCTTTGAAAGTCCAATTTTCTTATTTGTGAAGTTTATCTCATAGGGTTATGTGTAGTTGAGTGAGATATTGTCTCAAAAGTGCCTGGCACCTAACAGATATTCAATGCAAATGATGCTTTAGGGGTATAGAAGAGCAGCACTTAGCCCAATCTGGAACTCCTGGGAACGCTTTAAGAAGTGGTAGAGTGTGGAAAAGTGAGTAAAGGAGTATTGTTGTTTAGTTCCTAAGTCATGTCCAACTCTTTGGACCCCATAGACTACAGCCCTCCAGGCTCCTCTGTCCATGGGATTCCCCCAGGCAAGAATACTGGAGGGGTTTTCCATTTCCTTCTCCAGGGGATCTCCCCAACCCAGGGATCAAAACCGGATCTTTTACATTGCAGGTGGATTCTTTACCACTGAGCCAAAATGTAGTTATGTCAAAAAAAAAAAAAAAAAGATGGACCAAAACTTCCAGGCTGAGAAAAGGGTAATAGCACAGAAACTTAAAACAACACCATGCATATTAAAAGCTACAAGTGCTTTAGCACAATTAGAGCATAAAGTATGAGACATGAAGGGCCAGAAGAGGAGATAGGAGTGTAGAGACTGGTTTGTAAATGACCCAGTGGGCCAAGCAAAGTGCTTAACTCTATTCTGTCATGTTGGGAAGCTATAGAACGGTTTCATGTGGGGGATGATGTGCTTAGATGTCCAGCTGCAGAACAGAAGATGGATCCAGGAAAGAGGTGTCAAGAGTGGGAGCAAGGAATCAGTTAGGAGTCTCGTTCAATAGTCTGGATAAGAGATGCTGAGCTCCAGAGCTACAAAACGGGTGGTAAGGAAGGGGTGGGGAGGATGGGACAAATCTAAAGGGTCAGTTAACAAGCAAAAGAAGTAATTGGATTTGGTGATGGACTGGCTAACAGAGGGGAGATAAAGGAGGAGGCAGGATGAATTAGGTTGAGGCTTGACTGAATGGGTGCAAGAAGGTTTGATGAACTGAGACCGGGAATACAAGATGGAGAGCAGAATTTAAAGGCAGTGAGGGTAGGCTGAGTTCAGCCTTGGTTTCCTGAATGTAAAGGACTTGGAGGGCCTGAAAAAGTTTCCTCAACAGAGCTATGTTTGAGAGTTATGTTTGTTAGTCGCCCGGTGGTGTCTGATCCTTTGCAACCTCATGGATTGCAGCCCACCAGGCTCTTCTGTCCACGGAATTCTCTAGGCAAGAACACTGGAGTGGGTTGCCATTTTCTTCTCCAGGGGATCTTTTCAACCCAGGGATCAAACCCATGTCTCCTGCACAGCAGATGAATTCTTTACCATCTGGACCACCAAGAAAGCCCGGTTTGCTGCCATATAATCTGAAGCTCTTAAGAGAGCTGGAGTGAGTTGTGAGCATCATCAACATATAGGGGGGAGTGCCACTGTGACAGCGACTGGAATCGCCTGCGAAGAGGAAAACAGGAGCTACAAAAAAGACTAACACATTTTCCTTTCCCCTGAGGGAATCCAGTCTACTGGGAGAGAGAAACTTGTACACAAATAACTAGAATACAAGGAACGTGTAATAATTCCTGCTGTTACAACAACTGCATTTTCCAGGTCAAACATGGGACCATGTGTTCTCACTGAGGCCTGACCACAGACACAAATGTTGAAGGAGAATTGTATCAGAAGTCCAGAGGTCTTAGATCTGATAGAGGTACAAATAGGAGAGCTTTTAAAGGGCAGAAGAAGCAGCCATAAAAAAAGAACAAAATGTTGCCATTTGCAGCAACATAGATAGACTTGGAAGGCATTATGCTAAATCAGACAAACACTGCATGATATCAAAAGACAAATAGCATAATATTTCTTATATGTGAAGTCTAAAAAATATAGCAAACTAGTGGAGAAGGCAATGGCACCCCACTCCAGTTCTCTTGCCTGGAAAATCCCATGGGTGGAGGAGCCTGGTGGGCTGCAGTCCATGGGGTCGCTAAGAGTCAGACACGACTGAGCGACTTCACTTTCACCTTTCACTTTCAAGCATTGGAGAAGGAAATGGCAACCCACTCCAGTGTGCTTGCCTGGAGAATCCCAGGGACGGGGGAGCCTGGTGGGCTGCCGTCTCTGGGGTCACACAGAGTCAGGCAGGACTGAAGCGACTTAGCAGCAGCAGCAGTGAATATAACAAAAAAGAAGCAGACACACATATGGAGAACAAACTAGTGGTTACCTGTGGGGAGAGGAAGATAGAGTACAGAGAAAAATACCAGTGGGAAATATACAGGCAGGGGATTAAGAAGTACAAATGATCAGGTATAAAATAAGCTATGGGGATATATGGTACAACACAGGGGATGTCACCAATATTTTATAATAACTTTAAATGGAGAATAATCTTTAAAAATTGTGAAACACTATATTGTATACCTGTAACTTACGTAACATTGAACAGGAACTATATTTCAATTGAAAAAATAAGAAAGCACATGAGGGACTTCCTTGGTGGTCAAGTGGTTAAGAATCCGCCTTGCAGGGGACACAGGTTCCAGCCCTGGTTGAGGAACTAAGCTCCCACATGCCTCAGAGCAACTAAAAGCCCCTGTACCACAGCTGGAGAATCCATGCGCCTCAACAGAAGATCGCACAAGACACAACAGAAATCCCATGGGCCACAACCTAGACGTGATGCGGCCAAATAAATAAATATTTTTAAAAATAGTTGTGAAGCTTTAAGTTGCTTTTATTAATTAAAAAAAGTAGTGATAAAGTGCAGAATAAGAAGAACTTTATGTGGAAAGAGGAATTTGAGTTAATCCCTGACAGTGGACTTGGCAAACCTCAGCTCTACCTATATTTAATGTTGTGTTGTCCTGGAGCCACCAAGAATACAGTTGGCCCCAGTGGAAAAATACACCGTGTCCTCAGCAAGCATGGATGGTCCATACTCTTGAGAGAAGATATGTTTTGGGCTCCAGATTCCCTTTTGGACTTCTGGGTCCTGGTCATTTGTATGGCATCACCTTTTTTCCAACCAGAGAAGACACATCCAAATGGAGACAATGAATAAATTCCATTATTTATCAAAGTGGTGGGGTCTTGAAAGTGAAAGTGCTAGTCTCTAAGTCATATCTGAGTTTTGTGACACTTTGGACCATAGCCTGCCAGGCTCCTCTGTCCATGGGATTCTCCAGGTGGGAATACTAAAGTAGGTTGCCTTGCCCTTCCCCAGGGGATCTAACTGGGGTCTCCCGTATTGCAGGCAGATTCTTAACTGTCTGAGCCACCAGGGATGTCCGGTAGGGTCTCAGTTATGTTCAAATTGGAATTCAGAGTTTGTTTATCTGCAAAATAAATGGACTGTTGATCAGCTAGCACCGCACCCCCTGTGTCTGTTTCATGAATGATTTTGTATGAAGGGTTTTTTTTTTTTCCTTTGACAGTTAATAGAGGACATTTAGTGCCTGGGTTTCTTAGAAAGGATGGGAGAAATATCATTGGTGGAGAAATGTAGCAATGTCTGTCTCCTCTGCTTGGTATTATGAACCTCAATTTGTTATTATGAACAATCTAAAACCCTCAAAAATTTCAAGAATGGTGTACCATGTAACTGCCCTTCATTTAGATTCACTAATATTAGCATTATTTAACTTCTATGCAGAGTACATCATGAAAAACACTGGGCTGGAAGAAACACAAGCTGGAATCAAGATTGCCGGGAGAAATATCAATAACCTCAGATGACACCACACTTATGGCAGAAAGTGAAGAGGAACTAAAAAGCCGCTTGATGAAAGTGAAAGTGGAGAGTGAAAAAGTTGGCTTAAAGCTCAACATTCAGAAAACAAAGATCATGGCATCTGGTCCCATCAGTTCATGGGAAATAGATGGGGAAACAGTGGAAACAGTGTCAGACTTTATTTTGGGGGGCTCCAAAATCACTGCAGATGGTGACTGCAGCCACAAAATTAAAAGACGCTTACTCCTTGGAAGAAAAGTTATGATCAACCTAGGTAGCATATTCAAAAGCAGAGACATTACTTTGCCGACTAAGGTCCGTCTAGTCAAGGCTATGGTTTTCCCCTTGGTCATGTATGGATGTGAGAGTTGGACTGTGAAGAAAGCTGAGCGTCAAAGAATTGATGCTTTTGAACTGTGGTGTTGGAGAAGACTCTTGAGAGTCCCTTGGACTGCAAGGAGATCCAGCCAGTCCATTCTGAAGGAGATCGGCCCTGGGATTTCTTTGGAAGGAATGATGCTGAAGCTGAAACTCCAGTACTTTGGCCACCTCATGCGAAGAGTTGACTCATTGGAAAAGACTCTAATGTTGAGAGGGATTGGGAGCAGGAGGAAAAGGTGACAACAGAGGATGAGATGGCTGGATGGCATCACTGACTCGATGGATGTGAGTCTGAGTGAACTCCGGGAGATGGTGATGGACAGGGAGGCCTGGTGTGCTGTGATTCAAGGGGTCACAAAGATTCGGATACAACTGAGGAACTGAACTGGACTGAACTGAATATTAGCATTTTGTTACATTTGCTTCCTCTCTCCATATATTCATATATGTATGTAGCGTGCGCACGCACACACACGCTCAGTGGCTCAGTCGTGTCCAACTCTTTGCAACTTAATGGACTGTAGCCCACCAGGCTCCTCTGTCCTTGGGATTTCCCAGGCAAAAATACTGTAGTAGGTTGCCAGGGGATCTTCCTGACCCAGGGATCAAACCCATGTCTCCTGCATGTCCTGCATTGGCAGGCAAATTCTTCACCACTGAGCCACCTGGGAAGCCCATGTATACACAGGTGTTTAATTTCTTGCTAAACCACTTGAGCATTAGTTGTAAACATAAACTTTCATTTCCAAGTACTTCACATTCTATGTAACTGCAATACAACCTTCACATTCAGATTAAAGTTTATACAACACTATTATATAATATGCAGGTCACATTCAAATTTCCTCAATGTTCCCACTAAGGTCTTTTATGGCTGTTTTATTCTGTTTAAAAAGAGAGAGAGAGAAATCCTAGGGCCTTATGCAGGACTGCCCAATATCTTTGGTTGTCACATCTCTTTAGTCCTGTTTAGTCTAGCGAACAGTTCCCCCAACCTTTCATGGTTTCCATCTCATGCAGATTTTTGAAAGGTCCAGGCTGATTGCTTTACAAATCCTCAGTGTGGATTTTCCGGATTGTCTTCTCATGGTTAGATTCAGGTTAGGCATTTGGGTCAGACTGGTTTTTGAGCTCCAGGGTCACCTGAGCTGGGTAGCAGAGAGGAGCTTTCCCTGACCAAGTACCATCTCGGCCTGGCTCCAACATCCTGAGAAGGAAACAGCCTTGTTGTGACTGCCAGTGCCAGAGTTCTGCAGCTTGGATGTGACCAGAGTTAGCAGCACAGAGCAGACACGGGGACCGTGGCCTGGAATAGCCTGGCAAGAGACTCAGAAGGGGAATGAGGAGGCTGGCCAGGGACCAGGAGCATCCCTGAAGTGGGCACATCTGTGACATGTGCAGCTCCACTGGGGTTTCAGAAGTCTGGGACTAGTATTCTTCAGAGTGGAAGTTTGTGTACTGTTGCTACTCTTCCTGATCCAATCATGGGGTATGATTCCAATTGTGGAGTGACTCTTGGCATTTATCTTCTGCAGAGGAGGAGAAGGTACTAGATGGGACATGAATGAATAATTGGAAGAAGTACTGCGATCTGGGCTTCCCAGGTGGAGATAGCAGTAAAGAACCCACCTGCTGATGCAGGAGATGTAAGAGACACGGGTTCAATCCTGGGTCAGGAAGATCCCCTGGAGAAGAGAATGGCAATGAACTCCAGTATTCATGTCTGGAGAATCGCGTGGACAGAGGAGCCTAGAGGGCTACAGTCCATGGGGTCTCAAGGAGGCAGGCACAACTGAAGCGACTTAGCATGCATGTACTGAGATTTCCATTTTCCTGAGAGAAGTAGGGGCCACTGTGACAGGGGAAGGGCTGGGAATGTGTTCTAGTTAGAGATCTCAGGAGAACTTATTTTTAGGAGAATTTCTATCATTAGAGGTTCAGGAAAAAACAGGAAAGGCGCACTTGTATTTCCTTCTAAAAGAGAGACTTCCTGTTCCTGAGATTTCCATTCATCATTTTGAGAGACACGCAAGAGGCAAAGAGGAAGCCCTTGTGTGTCCACCGTGGAGAAGCCAGCTCATCTGTCTGCCCTCCTTCCTCCTGAACTGGCCCGGAGAGTGCTGTGTGCCTTCTTCACTTTCCGGGTTTGGAAGGAAATAAAAATGGAGGCCAAGCTCACTGGGGAAGAAAGAGGAGGGAAGACTTGCTGTTTGGAGGAGCAACTGGTCCTCTCTAGGAGGCCAAGGATGAGGCAGAGCCAGTTTCTGGGTTTCTGGATTGTAGAGTCTTTTGATCTTAAAGCAGCCCTTTGATCCCAGACATAATTCAGGCCAGGGTGGGGTGGGGGGGATGTACCTAGTGGTTCAGGTAATCAGGGGCTCATTCCTAAGACCAAATCCTACCTTGTGGCCATTAAAAATGGTGAACAAAATGTTTCAAAACAGGAAATTATTTTTTTAATGTATTTGTTTTAATTGGAGGCTAATTATTATACAATATTGTATTCGTTCTGCCACACATCAACATGAATCTGCCACGGGTGTACATGTGTTTCTCATCCTGAACCCCTCTCCCACCTCCCTCCCCATACCATCCCTCCAGGTCATTTGTTCATTAAAAAAAATAATAAAGCAGCGATGCCTTCTACTTGTAAAGCATTTTACCGTTTAAAAATATTTTCACAAATCGTGTATGGCTTTCACAGCTGCTTCAGAATGGAGGTGAAAGGAGGAAGCCGCCTGTCCCGGGACCCTGGGCTTCTATTAGGGCTCTCGGTCCAGTGCTCGATCTGCCCTTTGCTGCCTCCTCTCAGCAGTGGGGACCATCGAAGACGTTTGCCAAGAGAGCTGAGTCCTCCATCTTCCACCCTTCAGTCTCCTACGAGTTATTTCTTCCACTTGGTACCAGGCCTGCATGCAGACATGACCAATGAGCGCTAGGGAAGAGCCCAGGCCTTCTTGAGCAGCTGGTGACCCCAAGAGAGGGAGCGGCCTCTGCGGTTTTCCCCTTTTATCTTTTAATGGTTGATCAATTAAGTAACTAATGTGCTTGTGCTAGGTCTTCGTTGCTTTTTCTAGTGGCAGCGAGTGGGAGTTACTCTCCGTTGCGGCGTGTGGGCTTCTCATCACGGTGGCTTCTCTTGCTGCAGCTCGCAGGCTCCAGAGTTGTGGCTCGAGAGCTCTCGAGTGTGGGCTCAGGAGTTGCCGCACTCGAGTTTATTTGCACCCCAGCATGGGGAATCTTCCTGGACCGGAGATTGAACACATGTCCCCTGCATTGGCAGGTGGGCCCCTATCCACTGGGCTACCAGGGAAGTCCTGGTTTTCCTCTTTTATGGAAACACAAGTCCTTATGTGATGTGGGAGAACTGCACCCTGTCTTCTTATTAGACTGCGCGGGAGAAATAAATGTGCCGCATAAATGTGACCAATTGAACATAGATCCCTGTTCAGATGAGCTTCTGCTGGGCCCCCGAGTCTGGGATGATGGATTTCAAAAGGTCAGCAGGCTGTCGACACACCTGCCAGATTTCTGTGGTGTGTGTGTATACGTGTGCTTATGTGTATGTGTATGTATATGCATATGTATATGTGTGTATATGTGTTCAGTCCAGTGCCACAACCTGGTACTTCTGTAGCTGAGGACAAGGCGTATGAGTGTGTCATTTGTGAATTCTGTGGCTGATGGTACAAGGAAGGCGAAAAGGACAAATGAGAAAGAGAGGAAACATACTGTTCTGTACCTCACCAGGACAAAACTTATATTCCTTATGATTTTGCCACCTGAAATGCCTCTCTGTCTTCACCACCCAGGGAAGAGGTCCAACAAATACCTGTCAACAGAATTAATGATGGGAAGATGTGCCAGCCTTCAGTTTTTAGAAAACACTGACGGTTTGTGAGAAAAGGCAGGATACCGGCATGTATTTGTGGACAGAAAAGCAGGACAGGTGGTGCAAACATGTTTTCTCTGGGCTTTTGCTACATTTGAAAGATTCCAAAGCTTCATACAGGCATCTCTGATCAGACATATGGGGATAGAAAAGGTCATATGAAGGGACTTTCCTGGTGGTCCAGTGGTTAAGAATTTGCCTTGCAATGCAGGGGACTCGAGTTTGATCCCTGGATGGGGAACCAAGACTCCACATGCTGCAGAGCAGCTAAGCCCAAGCACAGCAACTACTGAGGCTGTGCCACAGCTGGAGAGGGTCTGTGCGCTGCCATGAAAGGTCCCGGTGACACACAAAGAGCCTGAGTGCTGCAGCTAATAACCAACACAACCAGATTAATTGATTAAAAAAAAAAAAAGGTTTACGCAAAGATGGAGACAGAGATTACAGTGATGCAATTTACAAATCAAGGACCACCAAGGAGTGCCAGGAGCCGCCAGAAGCTAGAAAGGGGTGTGGAACAGTCTCCAGGAGGAACCTCCAGAACTGCGAGGGAGCAAGTTTCTGTTACTTTAAGCCACCAAGTTGGTGGCTATTTGTTATGGTAGCCCTCGAAAACAAATACAGATTTTTGCCTAGAGGGTAAAGGAATGTCTGGTATAATGAGTTTCAAGGAATGTGGATTTATCATGACCTCGAGTGGATTTAATAAACATTTTTGGGAAAAATTTATTGAACACCATAATTATATGCCCTTCCCTCTTCTCTTGCTGTATTTAAGTCCATGGAAGCCATAAACCAGTGATGTGTGCTAAGCCACTTCAGTCGTTTCTGACTCTGTGTGACCCCATGGACTGTAGCCCACCAGGCTCCTCTGTCCATGGGATTCCCCAGGCAAGAACACTGGAGTGGGTTGCCATGCCCTCCTCCAGGGGATCTGCCAGACCCAGGGGTCTGCCCAACACAGGGATCGAACCCCTGCCTCTTAGGTCTCCTGCACCAGCCAGCGAGTTCTTTACCACTAGTGCCACCTGGGAAGCCAAAACCAATGCTGCTGCTGCTGCTGCTAAGTCGCTTCAGTCGTGTCCGACTCTATGCGACCCCATAGACGGCAGTCCACCAGGCCCCACCGTCCCTGGGATTCTCCAGGCAAGAACACTGGAGTGGGGTGCCATTTCCTCCTCCAATGGAGGAAAGTGAAAAATGAAAGTGAAGTCGCTCAGTCGTGTCCGACTCTTAGCGATCCCATGGACTGCAGCCTACCAGGGTCCTCCATCCATGGGATTTTCCAGGCAAGAGTACTGGAGTGGGGTGCCATTGCCTTCTCTGAAACCAATGCTAGTGAATGCCTAATTACAAAAGAGACGAGCGCTCTGAAGGAAGGAGCAGGTTCTATGAGAGTATACAATGAAGGAGACCAACTTGTAGTGAGGAGCCAGCAAGGATTCTCTGAACAAGTGAAAGAGGAGAATCCCACAGACCTTTGCTTCCTGCTAAACATCACATATGGCAATGGGAGCTTTTCTGATCAAAGTGAATGCACTTCTCCATGCTTCAAATAATGTTTGGTGGGCTTCCTGATACTTTGCATGTGTGCATGCTCAATCATTATGTCATGTCCGACTCTTTGTGACCCCCATGGACCGTAGCCCGCCAGGCTCCTCTGTCCATGGGATTCTCCAGGCAAAAATACTGGGGTGGGTTCCCATTTCCTTCTCCAGGGGATCTTCCTGACCCAGGGATTGAACCCATGTCTCCTGCACTGGCAGGTGGATTCTTTACCATCTGAGCCATCAGGAAAGGCCCCTGATACCTTGGTGGTTGACTAAACAGAGTTTCGGATTTACTAATTTGAGGAGACCATGGAAAGAGGGCTCACACTTTCTTTTAGGCAGTAGATTGCATCTTCTTCTCCATCTTCATCTTCCTTCAGTGCTGTTTTCCTGAGGTATTAAGAGATGTGGGGAGCACAGGGGGTGGAGAGATGAGGTTCCCCATTCTAGTAAATTTTAGAAAAACTATACTTAACTACTATTAAGTGGAAAAAAAAAACTGAATTTCATTTCTGTAGGGTATTTGGTAAGCTTTAATATGCCTATTTGCATTGTGAAGCTCCACATGGATGATACAATATGCACCATCCTTGTAATCTTTGGATCAGAATCCTTTTATCACAGAAAAGCTCATGGAACTAGTATCTCATGTAACTCATTATGATGAACACTGCCTCAGGGCAGATATCAATTGCTCTGATTGATTTCCACTTTCTTTCTCTTCTCTTCCCTCCAGGGTGCCTTCCAACAACTCCCCGAATGGAGGTGGGAGCATCCCATCTCCAGCAGACTCTGCCCAGAAACACTAGACCCCCAGGGTCAGTCCTCACTGAAACATGAGGGGATGTGGCTACATCCACAAGCAGAAGACATCACCTAGGTGGTAAAAGGAAAAGGAAAAGTCCAGGGAGCACCTTGGTTGAAAGGATCCGCCTGCCTCTTTCTGACCACTCAGGCATTCACACGGCCTGAACCATGTAGACTTGTAAGGAGAGCATCCACAAAAGTGTTAGTAGAAACATGAGTAACAAATAGGGTCTGGTAACCTAATACTCCATTTGCATCAGACAAACAACCTTCAAGCAGAATGGGCTGTGGTTGACACCTGTGTTCTGTGTGATCCACAATGACTTGGCATTAGTATTTCATTGCCTACTAGACTAGACAGTTATAAGCATTGAAGCTGAAGAAGCAAAAAGCATTAAACAATTCTAAAAATTAACAGTAGATACAAACAATGACATGTCATAGATCCATCTCACTTCCCTGAATACCACCTGAATATCCTTATTTCCTTATACACTCCATCAATGACTTACTGTCTCATGGTCTCGAACAAGTTATATAATTTGCCAGTGCTGTGGGTTCTCCATTTTCAACTGAGAGAGACACTTCTCTGATGGCTCAGTTGGTAAAGAATCTGCCTGCAAAGCAGGAGACCTGGGTTTGATCCCTGGGTCAGGAAGATCCCCTGGAGAAGGAAATGGCACTCCATTCCAGTGTTCTTGGAAATCACGTGGGCAGAGGACAGAGGAGCCTGGCAGGCTGAGAGGTCACAAGAGTTGGGCACAACTTAGCAACTATACCACCAAACAGTCTCCTGAATGTCCTCATTTTCCTATAGACTCCAACAATGACCCACTGTCTTATGCTGTTGAACAAATCCTATAACTTCCTAGTGTTACGGGTTCTCCATTTTCAACTGAGAATTACAACTTCACCACTACATATGATCAAGGCAGGGACTGTAAAGCTCTGTGAAATCATTGTATAAATGGTATGGACAGGCACAAGTTCATCTACCACCCAAGCCAACCCAAAGAGAGCATCAGCCAAGTCAGAAATCCACCTGGGGACGTCACTGGTGGTCCAGTGGTTGGGAATCTGCCTGCCAACACAGGCAGGGTTCAATCCTTGGACCGAGAGGATTGCACATGCTGCTCAGTAGCTAGACCCATGCAGCAGAACTACTGAACCCGAACTCCACAAAAAGAGAAGCCACCTCAATGAGAAGCTGATATATTAGAGAGTAGCCCCTGTTCACTGCAACAAGAGAGCCTGCACACAGAACAGCCAAAAATAAATAAACAAAAATTTTAAAAAAAGTTTTTTTAAGGAAGTCCACCTGAAGAGTAGAGATTCTTGCAACTTCTTGCATTAAAGCTTGGGCAGCATAGGCCTCCTCAGAGAGAACATGCTACCTGTTAAGAGTAATTAGACATCACAGGAAAGATACAGACTTTAGGTCTGAATCTCAGATCTGTAACTGGATGCTTGCACAAAGCCAGGTGACTCTGGGCAACTCACTCTTGTGTAAAATGGGAATAAAGGCATGTACCTTGCAGCGTATTCAGGAGGAGTAGAGATAACCATACAGGACCCTTGGAACATAGCTGGCCAATAAATACAAGGTATTACATGCACCCCCCACCCCATATTTACTGCATTCTTTTTTACAAACTAATCTCACCCTCTATTATTCTCTTTCCTCCACCAACTTAAGGCTTTATACCAATGGGGAAGCCATCACAGAAGCCAGTGTTACCAGAAGCTGCCTGTTGGCCTTTAACCTCTATGTAGCTCATTCATTCATTCATTTAGCAAGTATTTCTTTTTTATTTGAGTATAGTTGATTTTGGCTTTTCCTGGTGGTTCAGCAGTAAAGAATCCACCTGCAATGCAGGAGACAAAGGTTCAAACCATGGGTCAGGAAGATTCCCTGCAGAAGGAAATGGCAACCCATTCCAGTATTATTGCCTGGGAAATCCTATTGACAGAGAAGCTTGGTGGGTGCAAAAGAGTAATAACAACATAGTTGGTCTACAATATTGTGTTAATTTCTAGCAACATTTCAAGTATTCATCTCAAGTATTTTTTGAGCTCCTTCCACATGCCAAGCACTACTCTAGTCTCCATTGCTTTCCAGCATTATCAGTGTCCACAGTTAACCAGACCTGCCTGACCCCTCAGGTTCTCCTTGGTTCACTGTTTCCAGGTGCATGCTCCACCCTGAACCTCTCTCAGGCCACCTGGGACAGTCGTGCTGTACACAACTCTTGTGGCACCATCCACATCCTAGTTCTTTCTTCCTGCTTATCTTCCCTGCCTATGTGCATGTAGGGAATCTTTCTGAGTTTATGCTAACAAGCAAAACTAATTCAGTGAAATCCTAGAACCAGACTGGGGAGGAGAAAATGTTCTTCCTGAGTATAAGACCCAGCTCTGCCCCCCATCTGGAGAAGGAAATGGCAACCCACTCCAGTACTCTTGCCTAGAAAATTCCATGGATGGAGGAGCCTGGTGGGCTACAGTCCATGGGGTTGCAAAGAGTTGGGCACGACTGAGCAACTTCACTTTCACTTTCACTTTCTGCCCCACAGCGAGGATGGCTTTCTGGCTGGGGGTGGGAGGTGGAGTAACATTATTAATAACTATAGTGTCCATGTGTTTGTCCTTCCTTTAATGGTCAAGGGAATTTTGTGGAAAATGTTATCATTTCCATCTTATCAGTGAAGAAACAGATCCAGAGGAATTAAAGAATTTGCCCAACGTCACAGAGCCAATGAATGGCTGTTCAGTTCAGTCGCTCAGTCGTGTCTGACTCTTTGCCACCCCATGAATCGCAGCACCCAAGGCCTCCCTGTCCATCACCAACTCCTGGAGTTCACTCAGACTCATGTCCATCAAGTCAGTGATGCCATCCAGCCATCTCATCCTCGGTCATCCCCTTCTCCTGCCCCCAATCCCTCCCAGCATCAAAGTCTTTTCCAATGAGTCAACTCTTCGCATGAGGTGGCCAAAGTACTGGAGTTTCAGCTTTAGCATCATTCCTTCCAAAGAAATCCCAGGGCTGATCTCCTTCAGAATGGACTGGTTGGATCTCCTTGCAGTCCAAGGGACTCTCAAGAGTCTTCTCCAACACCACAGTTCAAAAGCGTCAATTCTTCGGCACTCAGCCTTCTTCACAGTCCAACTCTCACATCCATACATGACCACTGGAAAAACCATAGGCTTGACTAGACGGACCTTAGTCAGCAAAGTAATGTCTCTGCTTTTAAATATGCTGTCTAGGTCGGTCATAGCTTTTCTTCCAAGGAGTAAGCGTCTTTTAATTTCATGGCTGCAGTCACCATCTGCAGTGATTTTGGAGCCCCAAAAATAAAGTCTGATACTGTTTCCACTGTTTCTCCATCTATTTCCCATGAAGTGATGGGACAAGATGCCATGATCTTCGTTTTCTGAATGTTGAGCTTTAAGCCAACTTTTTCACTCTCTTCTTTTACTTTCATCAAGAGGCTTTTTAGTTCCTCTTCACTTTCTGCCATAAGGGTGGTGTCACCTGCATATCTGAGGTTATTGATATTTCTCCCGGCAATCTTGATTCCAGCTTGTGTTTCTCCCAGTCCAGTGTTTCTCGTGATGTACTCTGCATAGAAGTTAAATAAGCAGGGTGACAATATACAGCCTTGACACACTCCTTTTCCTATTTGGAACCAGTCTGTTGTTCCATGCCCAGTTCTAACTGTTGCTTCCTGGCCTCCATACAGATGTCTCAAGAGGCAGGTCAGGTGGTCTGGTATTCCCATCTCTCTCAGAATTGTCCACAGTTTATTGTGATCCACACAGTCAAAGGCTTTGGCATAGTCAATAAAGCAGAAATAGATGAATGGGTGTATTAGGGCCAAAACCGTTCTCCTGGTACCCAAATCTGTTTCCTTATGAGGTTAGTGGTCCAGCGTCACTGTTTAATAGAACTTTCTCTGACAATAGAAATGTTCCATATCTGCAGCGTCTAACACAGTGGCCTCCAGCTATTGTGGTTATTGAGCATATGAAATATGGCTGGTACAACTGAGGACTTAGATTTCTTATTTTATTTCAATTAATTTAAGTTTAAATAGTCATGTGTGACTAGTGGCTACCATACTGGACAATGCAATAGCCGTGGTGTTAAACCTAAACTGCACAAAGAGGGGTTTTGGGTAGTCACCCTTATCTTCCTAGGTACCATGCCCTGGCACCATCCTCTCCATTTCAAGCCCCAGACCCAAATGAAACCATTCATAAAGAATCTTTGAACCCTTAAAGAGGGAGCTGACCCTCTACATGGTCAGAGCCCACTGGCTGTCCAAATGGTTTGAGACAGAAAGGGCACACCCACGTAGTGACCACTTGTACCTCCCATGAAGGCTCAATTCTCCCTATTAGTTTCAGTATCTTGACATCATGCTTTTGAAGACAAAAGTAAATTGATTGCTGTTAAGCCATTATCATCTTGGAAATTAATTAGTTGAGCAGTCACTTCCCAGGATTGAGAGACAGGCTTAGAGAGAGAACGAAAAAAATAGAGAATGTTATTACCTAGGACAGAAGCAGAGATGAGAGAGGCCTCCAGTGGAATCCAGTCCAAACTCATTTTATTTTGGCCAATATCAACTGCAACAAAGATATTTAAATTAACTGAATTTCCAGTATTTAAACCTAAAGTTTTGGATGAAAACTACTTTTGCCACATTCCAGGAACCATGGGCCACCTCTTGATGCCCTCATTTTATTAATATCGTCAATCACCCAGAGCAGCAGCAGGTGTCCTGTTGAGACGGGCAAGAAGCTGTCTTGTTCTCTGCAGCCCCTATCACTAGTTTCCCACAATATCCTTCTTTCGTCACTAGGTTGACCTGGCTGGTATTTGTAGGCATTTGTGGTTTGATCCCAAAGTAGGCGTGCAGCCCTGAGCAAGGTGCCTCTGCAAAGGACTGGGATAACACGACAGTGCTAGCTTGGTCTCTGGAGGCCCAGGGGGGTGCAGGTGGGGAGACGACATGGAAAAAGGGCCCCCAGAGGGAGGGTGGGAGGGAGCTGGAGCACACAAATGAAACGCCACCACCTCCACACTCCGCCTCCTACCTCACCTGCGTTGATATGTGCCAGACGTTTCTTGGAACGTCTTGATCCCCAGCCTCCAGAGCTTTTTACTTCTGCTTTCTTCCAGTACCTAGAACAATGCCAACCACGCAGAAAGAACTCAAGAAATGTGAGTCATTCACAATAAAATGCATTCAATTCAGTTGCCTCCATCAAGACTCCCCCGTTATTGCTGCAATCTGTCATTCTCCCCACTGAGTGCTTCTGTATACTCTCTCCTTTTTAAGCTCACACTAAATCTCTATAGTTAATCCTCACTGAGAAGGATTTCTTCATTCCAGACCTCTACCCCCGTGACTGGCCCAGCCAAGAAACGGCATAACAGAAGATGCAATTCCCTTGGGTCTCTCAGCATGGTTCTGGAGGCTAGGTCAAAAATGAGGATTTCCCTGGTGGTCCAGTGGTTAAGAATCCACCTTGCAATGCAGGGGCATGGGTTCCACCCCTGGGCAGGGAACTAGAATCCCACATGTGTGAGAGCCCACACACCCCAGAGAAAAATCTCAGGTGCTGCAGCTAAATACATAATAAATATTAAAAGAAAAAAAAGTATCCAAGTTGTGACCCATTATATGACTTTAATACTTTTTCTCTTTTTTCTTTCATACCTCAGTCTGCTTACTTGAGATTTTCTCCAGGAAAGTGGGGAAGAATCTGGAAAGGTCACTAGCCTATAAGCTCCGTGGACACAAGAACTATGCACTTTCATTGTTGTGCCCCTAACACTAGAGGAGTCTACAGCACAGAATAGGGGTTCTCCAAATAAAGTTCTGCGTTCACACAAGTGTGAACAGAAAAATAAGGAACCCCTAGACTAGGAAGGGATCGAGGACACAGGCTCAAAACACTGCTGTACCTTTTCCCACCAATGTTAGCTAGTTTACGTAATCAATCTGAGCTTCTCTTTCCTGATCTGTGTAAAATAAGGGACTTCTCTTAGTAAAAAAGAAAAGGCTGCAACCAGAAACATGAAAATTATGAAAGGAATTAGCTCACTGGCAAAGGTAAATATACAATAAAGTTAATCAGCCATGTTTAAAGTTCGTAGGAAGGTTTAAAGACGGAAGTCGTAAAATCATCTATATTCACAAGAAGTAGTTAAGGGATACACAAGACAAAAAGATGGAAAATATAATGTCAGAAACATTACATGTGGAATGGAGATGAGGGAGTAAAAATGCAGGGTTATCAAAATGTGTTTGTATGTAAGAGACCAGCAACTTGAAATAATCATATATGTGTCGTGTGCACATGTACTTAGCTATATCCAACTCTGTGATCCCGTGGACTGTAGCCTACCAGGTTCCTCTGTCCATGGAATTTTCCAGGCAAGAATACTACAGTGGGTTGCCATTTCCTACTCCAGGATATCCTCCCCTCCCAGGGATCAAACCCATGTCTCTTGTATTGTCTGCACTGGCAGGCAGATTCTTTCCCACTGACAAAACCTAGGAAGTCACAGTCACATATATATGGTTATATATAAACCTTGCAGCTAAGTCGCTTCAGTCGTGTCCAACTCTGTGTGACCCCAGAGACGGCAGCCCACCAGGCTCCCCCATCCCTGGGATTCTCCAGGCAAGAACACTGGAGTGGGTTGCCATTTCCTTCTCCAATACATGAAAGTGAAAAGTGAAAGGGAAGTCGCTCAGTCATGTCCGACCCTCAGCGACCCCATGGACTACAGCCTTCCAGGCTCCTCCATCCATGGGATTTTCCAGGCAGGAGTACCGGAGTGGGGTGCCATTGCCTTCTCTGATATATAAACCTTACAGAAACAAACAAACAAACAAATCTACAATAGATATAGAAATAGAAAAAAGGAAGGAATCCAGACAAAATACTAAAAGTAGTCTTCAAAGCACAAGAGAAGAGACAAAAGAAAACAATCCCCAAACAATTAACAAAATGACATAAGTACATACCTTTCAATAATTTCTTTAAATGAGGCCTTCCCTCATGGTCCCAATGACTCTGAGGTCTCAATGCAGGGGGCCCAGGTTTGAGCCCTGGTCAGGGAACTAGATCTTACATGCAGTGACTAAGCATTTGGATGGTGCAATTAAAGATCCTGTGTGCCACAACTAAGATTGAAGATCCAACATCTGCAACGAAGACCCAGTACAGCTAAGTAAATAAATAAATATTTTTAAAAATAATAATTACTTTAAATGTAGGTGGACTATATGCACCAATCAGAAGACATAGAGTGGCTAAATGGATACAAAGCAAGACTCAAGTATATGTTACCTATAAGAGACTCATATCAGATCTAAAGACACACAGCCTGAAAGTGAGAGGATAGGAAAAGGTATTCCATGCAAACAGAAATCAAAAGAAAGCCGGGGTAATAATACTTATGTCAGACAAAATAGGCTTTAAAACAAAGACTATAACAAAAGACAAAGAAAGACATTATCTAATGATTAAGGGAGCAGTCCCAAAGAAGCATAACAATTGTACATATTCATGCAACAAACATGGTAGTGGTGGTTTAGTAGCTAAGTCATGTCCAACTCTTGCAACCACATGGACTGTAGCCCATCAGGCTCCTCTGTCCATGGGATTTCTCAGGTAAGAATATTGGAGTGAGTTACCATTTCCTTCTCCAAGGGATCCTCCTTCTCCAGGAATCAAACTCAAGTCGCCTCCATTGCAGGCAGATTCTTTTACCACTGAGCCTGGTATCAGTATCTAAACCCATGATGCCAATGTTAGCAGGCATAAAGGGAGAAATTGACAGTAACACACAGAAGTTGACTTTAACACCCCACTTACATCAATGGACAGGTCATCCAGACAGCTGATAAAGAAACACAGGCTTAAAATGACACATTGAAGCAAAATGGCTTAATATTAATAGAACAGTCTATCCAAAAGCAGCAGATACACAATCTTTTCAAATATACCTGGAACATTCTCCAGGATAGATCACATACTAGGCCAAGTGCCCATCAATAGATGAATGGATAAAGAAGATGCATAAATGGATCAAGTACATGCATAATGGAATATTGTTATTTAGTCACTAAGTTGTGTCCTACTCTTTTTGTGACCCCATGGACTGTAGCCTGAAAGGCACCAATGTCCATAGGATTTTGACGGCAAGAATACTAAAATGGGTTGCAACTTCCTTCTGCAGGGGATCTTCCCAACCCAGGGATCAAACCTGTGTCTCCTGCATTGTCAGGCAGATTCTTTAACACTGAGCCACCAGGGAAGCCCGGTGGAATATTACTCAGCCATTAAAAAGAATGAAATCTTGCCATTTGTGACAACATGGATGGACCTAGAAAGTATTACTCTAAGTAAAAATAAGTCAGACAAATACTGTATGATTTCACTTATAGGTGGAGCCTAAGAAACAAAACAAATGAACGAACATAACAAAACAGAAACAGAGTTATGTTTACAGAATACAAACACATGGTCACCAGAGGGAAGGGGGAGAGGGTTGAGGAGAGGAAATTAATAGGTGAGGGAGATTAAGAGGTACAAACCTCAAGTTGCAAATAAGTGAGTCACAGTTATGAAATGTACAGAGTGGGGAATATAGTCAATAAAACTATGTAATATCTTTTTATGGTAACATATCATAGCTAGACTTATTGTGCTGATCATTTTTGAAAAGTGTAGAAATACCAAATCACTGCACCAGGTAACAGGAAGTACTATAGTGTTGTAGGTCAATTATGCTTCAGAAACAAACAAACGTACAAACAAACTCATTGAAAAAGAGATCAGATTTATGGTTATCAGAGTTGAGGATGATGGGAGGGGGAACTGAGTGAAGGCAGTCAAAAAGAACCAACTTCCAGCTGTAAGATAAATAAGTAACAGGGATATAATGTATAATATGATAAATATAATTAACAGTACTATTTATGAAAGTTGTTAAGAGAATAAATCTTAAGGAATTTCATCACAGGGAAGCATATTTACATTTTTA
>SJYQ01017083.1:43836-96995 GCA_006410935.1 Redunca redunca | reverse complement strand
GAAACACCCTCTTAGAGGGGAGAAAATGGAAGCCACAGAGAAGCCCATGACAGTGAATCAGGGCCCAGCTCTCAGCACAGGCTGGGGATCAGAGCTATGCTCATCAGTACTCCCAGCCAGGCCTTATGCCAAGTACCAAAGTTGCATCAATGCCCTCCCTCCTTTACCTCATAAATATGCTGAACAGTGTCATCTAGTTTCTTTAACTCCTCATCAGAGCGCCGCAGATTCTCTTCCAGGATGTTTCTCTAAAATGCAAATAGGCTGCATAAGTTCTATCCTTAAAAGAATGACATAGCTTGTGGGGAAAGGTAGACATGGCAGGGAACTTGCTAAGGGAGATGGCAAACAGCGCTGGAATGGCATGATGGCATGGAAATCCTTACGTGGCTCTGGAACTTGACTGTGAGTTTTGCCTTCTCATTTTTCATCTCCAGGAACATCACCCTCAGTTTGTCCACCTGTAGATACGTTCAGATGAGTAGGGGCACAGCCTAAGGTTCCCACCAGTTGCCAGCTCTTTGGTTGGTTAACTGAGTCACCTCCTGGGAGAGCCACACTTTCTCCTGGATCCAGTTCGTGTCCATGGGCTGACAGTCGGGGTTCTGCTGGCCTGCCAGGGTCTCTTGGAGCACCTTAGTCTCTGTCTCTGCACGCCGAAGGGAGCGGGTGAGCTGGGTCACCTCCTCTCTAAGCCTCTGGGGATAAGAATGGAGAGGTATCTAGTAGCGCTCAAAGGTCCTCTCCATCCTTACCCCATGTGGTGAGCAAGGGTAGACCAGGGGACCCAATTCCCACATCTGGGACCCTGGCTATAGTGACACAGAAGGCAGAGGCCAGGCATCATAACGAACGTACTATGAGCTCGCCACTTTTGTCTATCTGCTCCAGGATCTTCTCGTTCTGCTGCTGTATCACTTCCTGGAGTTCCTTTTCATTCTGTGAGAGAAAAGGAGGTGAGAAGGCAGTGGGAGAGCTGGCTTCTTTGCAGCCCTTGCCAAGAGATAAGATTTTCATGCCTGACTCATGCTCAGTCCAGGTGATACCAATTACCAACACTCCAATTCTTCCTCTAGGGCTAGGTCAGGCCAGGCACATTTCCCTGTAGAGAGAGCTCTGCTGGAGTTCCTGACTTCTAGGTCAGCCTGGAAGATGGGTCAGCCTATAGCTGGTTCCCAAATATGTCAATTGTCTGACCCCAGGAAGGGCAAAACTAGGGCAATGGTTGGAAAATCCCCACCACCCAGATTCCTGGAGAGACAGCAGCTCCCAGTGGGCCTGCACAGCTGCCCCAGTTCCTCATGGCTTCACTTCCAGGCCCCTCCTCCACCTTGTAGCGCAAGCACAAGGTCTGGTTCAGCTTCTCTATGTCCGCTTCCTTTGCCTTCTGGGCTTCCCGATGCTGTTCTTCCTGGGCCTGCAGCTGAGCCTGCAGATCACATCTAAGGGAGGGAAAAATTCAGTATTATTCCTGCCCCCACCAGGAGCTGGCTGGGCCCTTGACATTAAGGGGCTGCTCACATGACCTGCCCTCTCTCACTAAGACTGCACTCCACTTACATCTTTTGCTGCAGAGTCCTGACAGCCTCTTCTTTAGACTCCTGCAGCAAGGAACACAGGCTCTGAAGTTCTAGAGTCTTAGTACCCATTTCTGCCAGGCTCTTCTCAATGCCTGGGGTTTCTGAAAGAGAAAGTACTAGATAAGAGGCAAAGCCCTTTAGCTCCAGAAGGAAGGAGTACATAGCCATCACTTCTTCCACTCTTGTCCATGTTCCCCACCCACAGGATTTGAATATCCGGAACATTACCGATCCCCCAAAGGCAGAACTGAAATAAGCCCAAATCGAATTGAGGTTTTTAGAGCAAAGCACTTCTCACTGCTTTAGTCTTTATCATCACAGCCAGATCTAGAAATGAGGCAGGATCCCTGGAGCCCATTCTAACCTGTAGGCTCAAGGGAAACTGTTGATGCTACTCTGGTGAAAGCACTCTTGTCACTTCCAAGCAAGGGCACAGGAGTGGATTCTGGGTCTGAAACAAAAAACAACTGTGGCAGAGGGCCCCATCAAGGATCTGCCACCACAGAAGCCAGGAGAGACGGGGTCTGTTGGCAGCATCTTCAACAGCTGAAGATACCAGGAGCAGGGTCCCAACTTTCCCACCCTTCAGTTCCAGGGCCTTTAACCTTCATCTGCCTCTGCTGTCTGGGCACTTCCCAAGAAGGTGCTGTCACTGGGAGGAGGGTGTTCCTGGGAAAGAGCACTGGCTATGCTTATCGGGAGGGTCTCTGGTTCAGCCTGAGGGCAAAGGAAAAAAATGTCAGCTGCTTTTCAGGGTTAGTTGAGTTCCCTGAACTTACAGGTACTCACTAGGCATCTCTGTGGCAATGCTGTTCTGTCTATCACCTCTCTTCTCTATCTTCAACTTTTCCATTAGTTCCTCTCCCTGAACTTAATTCTCTCTCACTAGAACAATAAATTTTTTTAAAAAAGCCTTCTTTTTACCTTAAGTACCCTTTTAGCTACTGCCTTTTCTCTTTCCCTTCAATTTATGAAAAAGAAAGAAAAGCCTACATTTCTTGCCTAAAATTCTCACCATCTATGGAATCCCTGGGCCACTACGCACAGGATTCTGCCCCACCATTCCACCATTATTGGAACACCAATGGCATCCTCATTATTTTGTGCTCCAAGGGCATCCTTACTTTCAAATGCAGTGGACTCCTTTCAGATCTTATTTTACTTTACCTATGTAATAACCAACGACCATGTTCTATTAGAAATTTCATTTTCTTAGCTTTTGTGACATGACTTTGCTTCACAGGTAGGACTCACACCTTTCTGGCTATTTCTTCTCTCTGTGCAGAGGTCTATCATTAACTGTGGGCTCCTTCTGGTTCATACTTGATCCCCTTTACACTCTAATTCATTCCCTACATGGCTTCACCTTAGGAGCTCCACAGAAACATCCACTTCTACACTGATGACCCTTCAATCTGTCTCTCTACAATTGGACTTCTTCCCAATCTCCTGGTCCAAAGGCTCAACTGTCTGTGAAAAATCTACCAGATTGCTCCACGGTTCACCTGAAATTTACTATGTATAAAGCTGAGCTAACCATTTTTCCTGTCCCACCCCACTTGTATTTAAGATCCTAGAGCAGGGAGGGAGCAAATTACAGCCTGTGGTTTAAATCTGGCCTGCCACCTGTCTTTGTAAATAAAGTTTTATTGAAACATTGCCACATCCATTTGTTTATATACTCTCTATGGCTGCTCCTGAGCTACAAAGGCAGAGTTGAGTAGTTGAGACAGAGATCACATACCTCGCAAAGCTGAAAATATTTATCATATTGCACATTATAGGAAAAGTCTGCCAACCTCAGTTCTAGAGAGTATTGCCATCTTTCCAGCAAAATAGATCATCAGTCACTCTTTCACCTTACTCCTATATAAAACTGGTCACCATATTCTATTACCTTCTGTTGTTATGTAATCGCTAAGTCATGTCTGACTCTTTTATGACCCCACAGACTGTAGCTCTCCAGGCTCCACTCTCCATGGGATTTCCCAGGTAAGAATACAGGAGTGGGTTGCCTATTTCCTTCTCCAGGGGATCATCCCAACCCAAGGATCTAACCCACATCTCCTGCATTGTAGGCAGATTCTTTACTGCTGAGCCACCAGAGAAGCCCTCTATTACCTTTACTTCCTAAATATGTATTGAATTCGTTCAATCCATCCCCTTCTCCATATCCCTTCTATAATCGCCATTAATTCAAGTCTTCAAAAATCTGGCCTCCTGCCTACTTCTCCAGCCTCTTCCCCTTGTCATCCCTGCCCCACATAGCTTCTATAATCCACTTATAAAGGGCTACTTCCCAGGCCCCAAACTCGCCACATTCCATATGAGCAGAGCCTTGGCCTTGTTCACCTGGTTAGTCCCAGCACCTGACCCAGGTCTTGTCACAGGGTGGACACTACAAAAAATACCCCTAATGCCTCTATGACTTTCATATGCTGTTCCCTCTGCCTGGTGGGCCTTCCTGTATACCTACCCCTGCTCTACTTCTAACCTTAAGACTCTGCCCAAGAGTCACCTGCTCTGAGACGACATCCTAACTCTCAAAACTAAAGCTGAGCTCCTTTCTCTGTGGCCATACAACCTTCTATCACAATCACAAGTCAAAATGACAAATTTACATCTGTCTGTCTTCCCAAGACTAGATTTCTGTGCTTATCACATGCTGGGGAATGGGGTCAGCTCATAAGCAATTTGATTTCAGGGTTCTGGCTCTGCCCTTAACTGTTGAATAAGCTAATTAACTCTGCAGTCTGAAAGATATCCACCATTTACTCTGCAGTGTGCACTGTGGGAAAGCCAAAGAAGCAATGCTAAACTTCTGCTTGCTATAAACACAGTCTAGCAGAAGAGACCAAACATCCAAGGAAAATTAATACAAGTGCAAAAGGAGAGTAAGCTCATGAGAAATACAGCAGGAGATCACTGAGTCCACTGATGTTTGAGAACATTTCAAAGGAGGTGAACCAGGGAGGATTTTAATAGGAAGGAAAAGACATTTCCAGTTTGAAGATAGAGGAGAATGAACACGGTAACAGCCTGCATCCGGGTAAGAATGGAAATGAGATGTGTGTGTAGTGTGTAGGCAGTCTAGTGGGAGTAAAGAGTTCATAATAGGAAAGAAGGAGACAGACAACAGGCTGAAGATATCCTGAAAGTCACTGAAGGTCACAGAAATGGAACAGTATTTTAGGAAGACCATTCTATACAATAAAGATACAACTGGAAAAACCCTCAGTAAACCAAGATTAGAGGGGAACGTCCTCAACTTGAATCCTTTTCAGCATTGTGGGGGAAGTTCTAGCTAATGCAGTATGAAAGGGAATAAAAGATTTACAGACAGGGAAGGAAGAAATAAAACTGTCTTTATTTGAAGATATGATTGTAAGGGAAGAGAAGGAAACCCCGTATCCTACCTTCTTCTTTAGTTTCGTCTGTAGGAAGAGGGTCAGGCTATGGAGTTGCTCCGCCAGCACCCCCAGCTCTTGGGAATACTGGCGCATCTTCTCCAGGTCTTGCTGCTGTGTTTCTGCTACGATGCTGGCTAGTTTAACCCTGAAATAGGAAGGATATAAGGAATTTTAGCCTTGAAATAAAGAAGGGCTTCCCACATAGCTCAGCAGTTAAGAATCCTCCTGCAATGCAGGAGATGCAGGTTCAATCTCTGGGTCGGGAAATCCCCTGGAAAAGGATGTGGCAACCCACTCCAGTATTCTTGCCTTGGAAATCCCATGGACAGAGCAGCCTGGCAGACTACCATCCATGGGATCAGAAAGAGTCAGACACAACTTAGCAACTAAACAACAATAAGAAAGGAACAGAGAAGATGGCCAAACACCAGGTGACCTTCTCCGAACACCTCCCCAAACTGCCCCCACAGAACTGCATTCAAAGCGAGAAACAAGAGGCTCTCAGACCCTGGTACAATTCCCTTCTTGGAGACTTCTGCTTCCAGAAGCGGGCCTGGGAAAGAAGTCCTCAGGGGAAGCACTGAGAGGTTGAGATCTTACTTCAGGTTCTCCACGGTGTCCTTGAGGCCTTCACACTGCATGCTGCGCTCCCGGAGCACTTCCAGCGTGGTTTTCAATTGACACTCAACCTGGCCCAGCTCCAGGTGAGCAACCTGATTCTCCTGTTCAGCAAACTGGGGAGACAGGAAAAAGAAGGAAGGCAAGGAGTGGGGCAGGTCAGGGCGGGGAAATGCATCCAAGTGGGACACTTTACAGAGTCCTGGGATCAGAGGCTTCTTCCAGTCCACAGTCTCAAGCCTCACATCAGTACCATCAGGGAAGAGTCACACTCCTGCCAGCCCCCCTGCCCCAGGCCACCTTACTTACCTCCAGGGTCTCCTTCAGGTCCTGTACCTCCTTGGCCAGGACCGCCTGTTGCTGCTGCAGCTTTGCCTGCATGTGTTTTAGCGCCATTTCTTCCTTTTGCCATCTGCCAGAGACCTTATGTGAGATTCCACTGGTCCCCTGTTTTGGGTGCTTACCGCCACCACAGCCCAAGAGGAACTCACTGAGCAGCCTGCTCCTCGCTGCTCTGGGTGAGCCGGCAGAGCAATTCGTCCTTCATGGCCAGGTCCTGGGTACAATGGGCATGCTGACTCTGTAGCACTTTTAGCTGACTCTCTGTGCTGGCCAGAATCTGCAGCTGAGCCTGGAGATCTAGGCCAAAAGGATCCTAATGACGACATGTGGTCAGCAGGCCCAAACCGCCCCACACCTCTGCTCCAAAACAAGTGCTCTAGAGCAGCTGCTTGCTCCGCTGCCACACCCCAAGCCTCAGCAGGGTACAACTGCTTGCACCCATGCACACCTGCTGCCAGGCAACTGTTTTCCAACTCCAGCCGTTCTAATTGGCTTTTGCAGTCCTCTAAATGGGAAGAGACTTGTTCCAGCTCCCTGGAAACCTAGGAGAAAAAGATAGTTTTCTTCCCACAGTTCCTCCTGAATCAGGAGTCCCAAGACAGTCCAGTTACTCTTTGCAGACAGGACAGCCAATCTCTCCTTGTTCACTGCAGCAAATAAGTCTAATCCTCAGGAAAAAGCAGAAACAGGAGAAAGGCTGATGAAGAAGGTGTGGAACAGGCCACCTAACAGCAAAGGGACTGGCTGGTCTCTAAAGCCACAGATGGAAAGAAGATAGGTCTAGGGGAAGAGGCTCATCAGAAAGGCCTTTGTGGAGAAGGAGGAGGAAACCAGGCCTAAGCAGTCCCCTCTCCTGTGTACCTGCTGCTTTTCCTCAATTGCAGCATCACGTTCCTGCAGGGTCTGCCGGCTCTTGGCTGTAAATTTCTCCGTGAGTTGTCGAAACCGGCTCAGCAGAGCTGTCCATGTTACATACTACCGGGGGAGGCAAATAGGTCAAAAGAGCACGCTTGAAAAAAGACTTCTAACAGGGCTGACTGTGAGCAGAGGAGCAGTATAATGCCTGCCAATACTCACATCCAGTTGCATGGCTATCCAGTCCTGTTGCAAGGCTGAAGTAAGACTCGCCGTCTGCTGAGCCAACTCTTCTTGCTCAGTGTGAAGCCCTACCTACATGAGAAGGATTGCCAATGGGTGTCCCTTCCCATTGGATACAGGGAAGCATGGGTACATGACCCCCCTTCCCAGTGTGTCAATGTGGATCCCAGGAAATAAGATGCCCTCAATTACCAGTTGGGTCTGGGTCTCCTTCAAAAGGCCTCTGAATTCCCCCATGGATGCCAGGTCCTGTTGCAGTTGGCTGATGCGCTGGCTGGCGTGTGCACAGAAGACCTCTAGCACTGTCTCTGCCTGTTTAAATAAGAGACTGAGGACATCGTGTACAGAAGGAAACAGCACAAAAAACTGTAACTACCCGCCACACCAGTAGCTGAGTTCATTACTCCCCAGGGCAGGTAGTTCTCAGGCCACCCATCTGTGACTCTAGTCAATCTGTATTCCTGCAGGAACCTTAGGAAGAGACCTTCCTCATCCAGGAACCAAAGCCTGACACCTTACCGCATCCTTGCCTCTGAGGGCCAGTTCCTCTCTGTGCTTTGCCTCCTCCCTTTCTGCTTTGAGGCTCTGAAGCCTGGCCTTCAGTTTCTTCAACACATCAAAACAGCAGGACACCAAGGTTTCTGCACGCCGAGTCTACAAGATAAGAATCAAATACTGTGTCTGGTTTCTTTCTTTGGCTGAATTTCAGTCCCACCAGAGGCCTTTGCCTCCATCTTCATGCTGCTTACCTCCTGACTCAGAGCAGTCTTATCTTCATCTAAGTGCAGCAAAGACAGGTGAAGCAAGGATATCAACTCTCTAGAGAGGAGGACCCATGATTGCTGTAGAGGGAGAGGTTAGGCTAGATCAAATAAAGTCATTAAGCAGGAAGTAAGCAGGGACACTGGAGGAAAGCCACTGACCCCAATTTCAAGCTCCCAATAAGGAAGAGATGTCCTTAACAAAAGGAAACCTCTCTTCACTCCCATGTTTGAGTACCATCATCTGCTCACCACTCCATTCCTGATCTTCACAGGAGACCCAGCAATGGTCTAAGATCAGTCAACACTTACCATGACATTCCTGGCCTGCTGTAGAGCCTGTCCAACCTCCTGGCTCTCCTGAAGATGCTGAGGTTTCTTACTCATCTAGCCGGAGAAACAGGGTTGTTCCTTTTGTAGAAACAATATGCACTGCCAGCACCTTGTTCCCCCTCCCACCCACTAATACACAGGAGGCCTTCCCATTAAAAGCAGGAGCAAAGCTCATGGCTTGCCAAGCTAGAAAAAAATCCAGAGGTAGGTTAAAAACAAAATTACTTTTTTAATTAAAACTAATCTAAAATTACTTTAAAAAATATTTTTGGGGGGTTCAGGATTGGGAACTCATGTACACCCGTGGCGGATTCATGTCAATGTATGGCAAAACCAATACAGTATTGTAAAGTAAAATTTAAAAATATATATATTTTGGGGGGCTTCCCTGGTGGCTCAGTGGTAATGAATCCACATGCCAGTGTGGGAGACATGGGTTTGATCGCTGATCCGGGAAGATCCCACTTGCCACAGAGCAACTAAGCTCCTGTGCCACAACTATTGAATCTGTGCTCTGGAGCCTGCGGGCTGAAACTACTGAGCCCATGTGTCACAACTACTGCAGCCCTCATGCCTAGAGCCTGTGCTCTGTAACAAGAGAAGCCAGCGCAGTGAAAAGCCCACACACCACAACTTGAGAGCAGCCCCCACGTGCTGCAGCTAGAGAAAGCCCATGTGGCAGTGAAGACTCAGCCCAGCCAAAACTGAATAAATGAATAAAATTTAAAACAACCTTTTTCTGATTATGTGTTTACTATAAAATTTTAGAAATGGAAAAGTGAACAGAATGGAAAAAGATTCATTATTAGTTTCACCACTGAGAGCGGTGATTCTCAACCAACAGTATAGCATTCACCCCGAGAGATTTCAATATACTTCCACACCAGATTTCCTTGCTATAGGGATTTGCTGTAACTGATGAGTCTATTACCTCCCTCAGGTGTCAGGTGAAAAGTTGTAGACTACAGATTTAGAAGGAAATTACTGTATTCAGTAAATTCTAAGATGACTGTCTTTTTACATTTTAACACCACTGACATTGGTATGTTTTTAAAATTGATATTGTCTTAGATTTGATGAAAGGCAGTAATGCTTAAGAAAAAACACAACTGGTTTTGAGATTGAGATATCTCAATAAATAAAATTTATTTATTGATAAATAAAGAAATAAAATTAGGGTCCTACTTTTCTTACTTAATTTTATTACACTAATGTCATTTAGCTCTGAGTTTATGTTCACTCTCCTCATTGAGAGCCTGAGACTAGGAATATGTACTTTAGGAAGACCTATCAAAGTGGAGTTTCACTCATTTTTATCCTCTGCTGATATTTTACTTCACCTCAAAACCTCTGAGAGGTGAAACATGATTTCCTTTTACCATGAACTTACATTAAACTTATTTTTCCATGCTATTAAAAACTCTTCAAGGGACCTTCCTGGCAGTCCAATGGCTAGGACTCTGTGTTTTCACTGCAGGGAGTACGGTTTTGATCCCTGGTCGGGGAACTAACATCCTGCATGCAGCAAGGCATGGCAAAAAACAAACAAACAAAAACAAAAAAACTCCTCATGAACATATTTTTAAATAACTGTAGAATATCTACATCTTATGGATGTACCATTATTTTCTTTTTCATGTTTTTAAAGTTATCATCTGTATGTGGAATTTCCCCCCCTTAGGACATACACCTAGAAGTGGAGTTACTGGGTTAAAAAGTTTGAACTGCTTTAAGCAATTTAAACTGCCCTTAGAAAGGGTGGAGAAGGCAATGGCACCCTACTCCAGTACTCCTGCCTGGAAAGACCCATGGATGAAGGAGCCTGGTAGGCTGTAGTCCATGGGGTCGCTAAGAGTCGGACTTGACTGAGCGACTTCACTTTCACTTTTCACTTTCATGCATTGGAGAAGGAAATGGCAACCCACTCCAGTGTTCTTGCCTGGAGAATCCCAGGGACAGGGGAGCCTGGTGGGCTGCCGTCTATGGGGTCACACAGAGTCAGACACGACTGAAGCGACTTAGCAGCAGCAGCAGAAAGGGTGATCCCATTTAAAGGCATAATGTTCAAACAAGAGGAAAAAAATGTTTAAGTAATAATAATGTTAAATATAACTGTTTTAAAGCATTAAAAAAAGGTTCAACCAATTTATGCCTTACCGATGATGGGACAATATTTACCACCAGTTTTATTCTTTGCTATTTCGTCAGAAGAAAATAGCATTTAATGTGCAATTTGCATTTATCTGATTATCAAAAATGGTAACCTTCTCAAATATTTATTTACCAGTCATTTTAATTTTCTTAATCTCTAAGGTCTGTTCACTATCTTAGAGCAGATGAAAATCATGGTGTGCTATGTGAAGTAGATAACTGTGATCTCAAAGGCAGCAGAGCCATAGAGAAACTTCAAAGTTTCAAGAGAAAAGTGGGAAGCCTTCATTACCACTGCAAGACATACATCGCCTAGGAAAAAGCCTAGTGCTGGAACAGCAGTGCTGAGTCACGACGCTGCAGCAGTCTGGATGTAAGGAGGGAGCTCTCCTGGCGTTCATCACCCCCGGGCCCAGCAAAGCAGGCCTCCCTCCTACTGTGTTTTACAGTAAGGACATGGAGTCCCCCACTGAGCCCTGGAACAGGGCACACATACTGCTTAGGGCTGGGCAGTCAGGCCAGTGATGAGATGAGCGTCAATGAGGCAGCCAAGCGGCAAAGACATGAAACTGTGATGGGGAAATGGCTGAAGGTACTGTCATTTCCTCTCTTTGGTTCTGCTTCAGTGGTCTCTCAAAGGATTTGGCAAGCTTCAAGGTACAGACAGTCAACTAGGGGTTGGGGAGAACAAGGTCAAGGACCAGAGGAAAGGATACAAAAGTTAAGAAAACAGAGGAGAGAAACTGAGCAGCTGGAAGAATGATGAGCCTGTGGTTTCCAGGATTTTGGCAAAAGGTAAAGTTATTGACGATATTTTCAACCCAGAGAAGACTTTTGTTTGTTTGTTTGTTTTTTGCTGAGCTGAGTGGCTTGTGGGATCTCAGTTCCCCAACCAAGGATTGAACCCTGGCCTTTGGCAGTGAGAGCATAGAGTCCTAACCACTGGACTGCCAGGGAATTTCTGAGACCATCTCTTCTTAGCAGCAGCCCCTATTATCTCAACAGCCATAATACGGAGGGTCTCAGTTCCTTCCCTGACACATTCCCTGACATCCTCAACCTATGCTGTCACAGCAAGAATCCCCTAGGACAATGGTCTGTAACTGTCATCCTCTGATATCTCCTACAATAATTTTGAAAGATAGAGTACTCTGATGTTTAAATTGTTCAAAGGCTGTAATTTCCACCACCTTGTAAATGTTGACAGTTTGAAATAAAACTGTTACACCACCCCCAAATACACCCAATGGTATAAATATTACAAATACCATGATTTATTATGTTTGATATTTTTAAAAAATACACACACAAGCACTTTGTCAGAAATTTTATATCATCCTTTTTTCTCCTTGAACCTCAATTTTTACTCCTCTCAGAATTTTATCCTAATGTAATATATTTTTACACTTTAAATCAAGATCTCTGCAACAACAAAAGTTCACCTAAACTGAGATAAATTTAAAATGACCATAAGACTTTATGTGAAAAAACTCTTAGATGGACAAATATTTTCATCAGTTGTATATGAATCACTATTATAATTAAAATCATAAACATACCTAGTAAAATTTTACTGGAGATCATTCACTGATACTAATGAAATGGATAAACCAGCCCTCCCCTAACCAGTTCATGTGTCTGTGGATTACTATAATTCCTACAGTAAGACATAGTTCAACAACAATTCTATGCTTGATGAAAGTGAAAGAGGAGAGTGAAAAAGTTGCCTTAAATCTCAACATTAAGAAAACTAAGATCATGGCAACTGGTCCCATCACTTCATGGCAAACAGATGGGGAAACAATGGAAACAGTGACAAACTTTATTTTGGGGGGTTCCAAAATCACTGCAGATGGTAACTGCAGCCATGAAATTAAAAGATGTTATTCCTTGGAAGGAAAGTTATGACCAACCTAGGCAGCATATTGAAAAGCAGAGACATTACTTTGCCAACAAAGGTACGTCTAGTCAAGGCTATGGTTTTTCCAGTAGTCATGTATAGACGCGAGAGTTGGGCTATAAAGAAAGCTGAGCACAGAAGAACTGATGCTTATGAACTTTGGTGTTGGAGAAGACTCTTGAGAGTCCCTTGGACTGCAAGGAGATCCAACCAGTCCAACCTAAAGGAGATCAATCCTGGGTATTCATTGGAAGGACTGATGTTGAAGCTGAAATTCCAATACTTTGGCCACCTGATGCGAAGAGTTGACTCATTTGAAAAGACCCGATGCTGGGAAAGATTGAAGGCAGGAGGAGAAGGGGACGACAGAGGATGAGATGGTTGGAAGGCATCACTGACTCAATGGACATGAGTTTGGGTAAACTCCAGGACTTGTTGATCAACAGGAAGGCCTGGCATGCTGCAGTCCACGGGGTCGCATAGAAAAGGACACAGCTGAGCGACTGAACTGAACTGATGCCTATTTTCCATTCTTATAGGTACAAGATTTATGTGAGGGAATTCCCTGGCATTCCAGTGGTTACGACTCCAGGCTCCCAGTGCAGGGGGTATGGGTTCAAACCCTGCTCAGGGGAATAAATGATTCCTCATGTTGCATGGCATGGCCAAAAAAAGAAAAAAAAACCTGGCAACACTGCATTTGGAAGATGAAGATCTAGAAAACAATTCCTTTAAAATGTCCCTTGTTGTTGATGTATGGCAGAAACCAAAGCAATATTGTAAAGCAATTAAAATAAATGATTAAAAATTTTTTTTTCAATTAAATTAAAAAAGAAAAACCTTCCTTGCTTACATTCCCTTGGAAAATTTTGATGTATCCCAGGGGTAGAGTGTGTACCCACAGCCCTAAGGGATCTTCCAGACCCTCAGCTTTCATACTTACTTTAAGGAAGAGGGCCCACTGAGATCCTCCACACTTCGGGAGGAATATCTTACCTCACTGGGAAAGGTGTCGGTCTGTGTGCTGCTGTCCCGGACTTTAGGGTGAGGGCCGCTCTGCTGACTCTTCCAGTCCCGCAGCTGGCGGGAGAGAACCTCCAGGATGACAAGAGAATTCAGCAGGTTATCTTCCAGGTCATGCCGAGACAAGGCAGTCAGATCTGGAGAACGGCTGTGGTAGGAAGAGAAGAACATGGGAAGAAGAGAGGGAGAGGGAAGGGAGTGATGGATCCAGGCAAATGAAGCCCCAGAGCACAAAGATACAGGACACTTACCCCCATAGGAGGTGCTCTGTCTCAGAGGCACTGTCCTTGGTGCCCACCAGGCCTGTCTGGGATGTGTTTGTACTCCTTTCCTGTTGTGCTGGGGGAGTAAACCAAGTCCCCACCGAACAAGCAGAGAAAGGGGTAGTGCTGATTGCAGCATTCTGAAATGCAGAGGGAAGGGATAAGCTCTGGCGGAGATTTTCTAGCATGACTGAGGTATTGACACCTTTTTCCAGCCAGGCCAGGGGTGACATCCAAGGCCCTACATCGGAGCCAGGAATGCCACTGGCATCTTTTCCTGATGGCTGAGGAGCCACCTGTGATTCCATTTCTCCAGGATTTGGGCTTGGGCATGTGGATGGAATATCATTTGTATTTGACACAAGTGCTTGATGTCCCAATTCAGCCTTCTCAGGGAGTGTGGGAAAGCTCATTTCCCTCTCCTCTATAGCTCTGTGCTCTAAAATATCCCCTTCTGGGTCCACATGACTGACAGGGCAATCTGCCGCCGCTAAGGCAGTTGAAGGGGAAAGCCAGAGGACGGAGGAAGGCAACAAGGTGTTACTTTCAGAAGGAACTAAGTCCTCAGGCTCAGCCTCAGTCCTGTCCTTCAGGCTTTCCTTGGAGCAATGTAGCTGCTGCTCAGAACAGGGATTTGGTGGAGACTCCAAGAGCTGGGATGGAGGATCCTGAAATGCAGGTATCTCAGGCATACCAGGAACAGTTTCTGAAAAGCTGTCTTCCGTACAGAAGGCCACCCCCTTTCTCAGCAGATCTCCTGGCCTCAGAGGCTCATCTAGAGAGAAGCTGTTTCCCTCTGTCATGATACCTAGACGGTCCACAAGAGTAATGTCTTGCTGCTGCCTCCCTGGAGAAGGTACAAGGACCGTGGTTTTAACCACATTGTTGTCCAGTGGGTCTACTCCTTTCTCACAGGTTTTGGGAGTAGAGTTGGTTTGGGGAATCAGATTTAGGGGCTGCTCATCTGATTCGTGTTGATAAGCTTCCAGCCACTTTGAGGGATGGCTGAACTGTTCTGAAGGGGAGTCTGTCTTCTTAGCATTAACAAAATCTGGTGGAGATGAGTTGTTGCTGTCTTCCTGCCAAAGAAAACAAAAGCAGTTGACTAAGACAGTCAATTCTAGTTCGTAATATACAATTATGGGCTCAGGATATTGTCTGAACTCAGAAAAGGAAGAGTTCTCATTACCTTTGGCTAGGTAAGAACTTCGCTAAGCCTTGCTGCTTACTAAAGAGACCCAGTAGAAAAGTTGGGAAGACATTTTGGGTCCTTCCAAGTGAACCAAGTTACAGTATAAAAAAGGCTAAGATATTCTGTCCACATCATGTGGAGATGGTAGCTTGAAAATGACCCTCCTCTTCTCCAATCCTAACTCCAACATAATTCTAGGGTAGGAGGGATCCCTGGCTCAAGTTCTAGAGTTGTTATAAGATTTTCTTCTTTTTGGAACAGATGAGAAATTGGGGACTAGAGTTAGAGAGCACTTGGCCCACAGAGATCCATGTATTCTTGGGAGAAAAGGCAACATTAACCTATGCTAGTGACCTAGTCTCCCTGGGTACAAGTGCTGAGGTTATCCTGAACACATGAGTTGAAGCCATTCAACTCTTGGGATCTGAAGAGCTCTAGCCTTTGTCAGAGGAGAATGAACTGCAGAAAGTCTTCTTCCTGGTGCACTGATAAGGGACTGACAACCTCTCAATTGGTTCACAGGAATAAGAGACCACTGAACTTTCAACCACTTGCAGGACTGCTGGTTTTGAGATTCAATGAACAACAATAGGAAAATATGAATATACTTACATGGATCTAGTAGCCAGAAAAAGGACAAACTCTGAGATAGTTAAGAAAGGTAGACCCTACCAAAACACAGCTGATGGAAGAAAGAGATGACAATTTGCACCCAAAAAAATTTATGAATATATATAAGAAAATCTGAGTACAACTCACACACACAAAGACTTCCTGGAAATAATAAATATTACTTGTACTTATTTCTATTTAAATCATTTTTTTCTTTTGTTTTGGCTGCATGGCATGTGTGGAAGTGCAGCATCCTAACCACTGGATCGCCAGGGAATTCCCATGGAAATAATAAATATTACTTTTAAAGAAAAAATTTCAGTAATATGAATTGAAAGAGGATGATCAGGGTTAAGATAGGAATTGCTGGCCTGAACAATCAAGTAAAAGAAAACCTTTAAAGATAAAAAGAAGTGTAAATCTGAGGGAAAAGCTAAGAGAATTGGAAGATAAATCTAGTAAACCTAACATGTGAATAAAAGAATCTCCAGGAGAAAAGAGAACATCCATAGGTGTGGCACTGATTAAGAAGTATTAGAAGAAAATTTCTCTAAGGTTAAAAAAAGGTTTGAGTTTGCAGATTAAAATAGCTCACCAAGCTCTAAGCAGGATTGATAGGAAATGAAAAAATTTCTAAACTACCAGAACAATAAGATATTTTAGAAGGTTTAGATATAAAGACTAATTATTTATTAAAAAAAAAGAAAGAGTCAGACTTATATGAAATTTCTAATTTACAGCAGTGGATGAAACGTAAGATTGACCTAAAAAGGGCTTCTGATATTCTAGCAGTGTCCTTGGGTATTGGTTACAATGATGTGTGCTTTACACACACTTGTTAGGCTCCATGTTTCATGTACTTTCAAGTATTTTATTTCAAATTTTTAAGTTTTTATTTCAAAGTGCTTAAGAAAAAGTAGAAAATAAAGGAATGGCAAAGAGATATCAGGCAAAAACAAAGAGAGCAGAGGCAGCAATATCTGTATCAGACAAGGTAGAATGTAAAGTTATAGCATTTCTGTGACAAGACAAAATTAAAGCTATATGATGCAAAAAAAAATCAGTCTGCACTACATAGCCCAAAAGCTAAATATATAAACTAAACACTTTTAGAAACGTAAAAATGCACATTAAAGCTTTTGCTATATTTATTAAGTTCCTATTTATTCCTTAAGGAGTAGATATTTGCAAATCATATATCTGAAAAGGGGTTAATATCCAGAATATATAAAAGACTCCTACAACTCAACAACAACAAAAATAATCCAATTTAAAAATGGGTAATGGACTTGAATAGATATTTCTCCAAAGAAAATATATGAATGACAACTAAGCATATGAAAGTGTGTTAGTCACTCTGTGGCTGCTGCTAAGTTGCTTCAGTCGTGTCCGACTCTGTGCGACCCCATAGACGGCAGCCTACCAGGCTCCCCCGTCCCTGGGATTCTCCAGGCAAGAACACTGGAGTGGGTTGCCATTTCCTTCTCCAATGCATGAAAGTGAAAAGTGAAAGTGAAGTCACTCAGTCGTGTCCTACTCTCTGAGACCCCATAGATTGCAGCCTGCCAGGCTCCTCTGTCCATGGGATTCTCCAGGCAACAATACTGGAGTGGGTTGCCACTTCCTTCTCCAAGCATACAAAGAGACGCTCAAAAACTTCCAGAAATGTCCAGGACCAGATCATTTCACAGGTTGAATTTTACCAATCATTCAAAGAAGACGTAATATCCATTTGTCTCAAGCTCCTCCAAAAAATTTGAAAGAACACTTCCTAACCCATTTTACAAGGCCAGAATTACACTGATACCAAATCTGAACAAGGATAACACAAAACTCAACAGATCTGGCAGACTGAAAAACGGGCAAGGACAGGGTAATTAACTATCTGCTTATGGATATAACAGAACGTGACATTCTTTGAATAGTAAATATGCTTTTTTTAATATGTTCACGGAACGCTCAGAAAAAATTCACCCTATACTTGGCTAAAAAGACAACAGATTACAGTCTGATCATAATGTAAGAAAATAAATTTAAAAGGTGACACAAAATGGTTTTTAAGCACTTGGAAATCAAGAATCCCTCCTAGATAGCCCCAGGATTAAAGGTAAAATTCAAAAGAAAGTTATAAACTAGGTAAAAAGCATGACAAAAGATGACTATAATATAATAAGAACACTTAGAAAACAATGAAAAAGAAATAACAAACCAATAGAAAAATAAGCAAATAAGCAAAAAATAAGCGTTTGACTACCTCTCGGAACGGATGGATACTGGCTCATTCTTGCAGCTGAATTCTCCATAAGTGAGTCCTTATCAAGAGGAGACCACTAATCAAAGTGATAGTATTTCTGAGACATTTGGCAAAGACTGAACGGGGGAGGAGGTGATAAAAACTAACACCTAAATAGAGAAGTGGGCTCTCAGTGGATTTCCTTTAACGACCCTAGGGCACCTCTCTGTTGGCCTGAATAGATGTAAATGGATGTCGTCTAGGCAGAAAACTTCATTATCGTTATTAATTACGTTCCAGCCCTGGCCCTCTGTTCCTCTGAGCTCTCGGCCTCGGCAAAGAGCCCAGTCGAGAGACTGGCCTGGCGAATCTCACCTGCAGCCCCAGTTTGCATGATGGGGTCGGCGAGTGTGGGGGCCCTTTTCCAGAATTGGTGGGGGCGTCGGGCTGCAAGGCAAGCTCTCGAAGAGGCGTTCTCATAGCTGCTTTTCCCTAAGAAAGAACAGAGCATGAAAGAAAGCCTGGGCTCTGCAACCGGCCCTAAGAAGCTCTCCTCCCTCCCTCACAAGCTCACGAGCAATAAACAAGAATAGGCTCCAACCCCAGTGCTCCGAACATCAGGACCGGAAAACTCCACACGGCCCCCGCCTCAGGCTCGACTCTTGCTTTCCAAGACGCTCGGCACAGCCAGCAAACCCCGAAACCCCGGTCTAGGTCTCTCGCTCCATGAGGCCCTTCGGCTCACCGACTGGGGCGAAGGCGACAGGCTAAGGTTGAGTTTTTTCACCCGCCACATCTTCAACACAGAACGCGGGGCAAACACCTCCCACACATAAGAGACGACGCCATGCCTACCCGCCGTCTTTATTTGAACCTGCTTCGCGCTTCCCGATTGGCTGCGAAGTCTCAGTGCGTCAGGCGGGCGCGTCCGCTCCGGACGCGGGCCTGGCGGGCAGGGGCGGGGCTTGCATTGGCCCCGCCCGGACATGCCCACGGCGGGCGCGCGCGCGCGCGTGTGCCCTGCGGTCTGATCCCCAGCGTCAACCCTCGATGCGGGCGGTGGGAGAGGGGGCTCAACGCCCAAGGCCAGTCTTTCGGCCTCACCTCCGAGAGCGTAACGGCTAGCTGGACTGTCGAGGAATCCATCCCTCTAGCTTCGAGAAGGCCACTTTCACTCCCAGTCAAAAAAGTTGTCCCCGTGGCCTGGCCTTAGAAGTCTCCCCCTCAGGTTTCCCACAGTTACTTGAGCCGTGACCGGCAGGAGCCGGCCGAGGGGTCTAGAAGGGAAGGTGAGTGGAGTGGTTTTATTTTTTCACTTAGGTTGCTCGGTCCGCGAACAGGTCCTGCGTCCGTGATGGCCTCAAATAGCCTGCGCTGTCATTTAACCTCTCCAGAATTTCTGGTGTTTTCTTGGGACTTACCTCAGAGCCCGCAACGTTTAATGAAACAGTCATAGCTCACAAGTATTTGACATTTATTAGGCACCTGGCACTCCTCCAGATGCCTTTTTTTTTAGTATAAAACACAGCTTTATCAGATGCCTTTTATATCTTATCTCCTTTAATCCTGAAAAGAACTATGAAATAGGTGCTGTAAATATCCTCGTTTTACAGACATAGGAACTGAGTCACACATAATGTCTTCTGTCCAATGCCCCGCAGGTAGTAAGTGGCAGGGTACAGATTGCCACCCACACTACCAACTATATTCTACTGTCACTTGAGACCCGTGTGGGAACCTAGCTACTGGAGGTAGGATTGATTTTGGAAAACAGCCTAAAGGTAAGTATTTGGAATTATAATAGTTTATTATAATGTTCAGTTGGACACTCACAGGCACCTTATTGACACTCTTAAGTCATAATGAATTTGGAAAAGGCAATAACCCTGGGAGGAAAAACCATGTTATGAACTTCAGGGCTCTCAGGGGAGGCTCTTCTGTATTATCCAGTAGCAGAGCCGCTAGCCACATGTGGCTACTGAGCACTTCAAATGTGGCGAGTCCAAACTGAGACGGTAGGAGTAAAACACAAACTGGATTTTGAGGACTTTCTATGAAAAAAAAAATACCTTATTTTAAAATGTTGATTACATGTTGTGAAAGTCGCTGAGTTGTGTCTGACTCTTTGTGACCCCCACAGACTATACAGTCCAAGGAATTCTCCAGGCCAGAACACTGGAGTGGGTAGCCTTTCCCTTACTCCAGGGGATCTTCCCAACCCAGGGATTGAACTCAGGTCTTCTGCATTGCAGGCGGATTCTTTACCAGCTGAGCCACAAGGGAAACTCAAGAATATTGGAGTGGGTAGCCTATCCCTTCTCTAGCAGATCTTCCCAACCGAGGAATTGAACCGGGAGGATTGCAGGCAGATTCTTTACCAACTGAGCTATGTTGAGATATTTTTAGATATATTGGGTTAAATAAAATGCAGTACCACAGACTGGATGGCTTAAACAACAGAAATTTATTTTTTCACAATACTGGAGCCTAGAAGTCGGATCAAGGTGTCAGCAGGGTTGGCTTCTTCTGAGGCCTCTTACACTGAGTTATTTGTTGGTGGATCAAGTCACCAGGTCTCCTAAATTCCAGTCTAATACTCTTTACTATTTTAGAAGCCATTAGTTTCTATTTCTAGTATTGGTTTTTTATCCAATGTGAAGTTCTGGTCATGACAACTTTAGAAATATGTAATAAAGCTTAAAAAGTCTCTAAAGAGAAACAAATGAGATAGTCAAAAGGCTTAAGGATACATTATTTATTTATATCTCAACCTAATTCTAAAAGGCTTACAAAGATGGAGATAATCTACTAAGATTTTTTAAAAAGGATTAAAACAGAAAAATGAAAATAAGGAAAGTAAAGGCAGAAAAGGAGGAAGGAACCAAGAACATGGCTAGCATACAAAACATAACATGAGGTCCTAAACACTTGCTGGAAGTGGACCACAAATTGGGCTCTCAGTGGTCTAGCATCATATGAAAAGAAAAATAAACTCAGTTGAATATAAATTGTCTTTAAGGTGAAAACCAACCGGCAATTGAGGAAAAGCACAATTGGGTTCAGAGAAAATTTTCTCACACACATCCTTATATAGAACATTATGATCTATAAACACCCTTTACAGTATCCACAGCAATTGAATTTCATAGGGATTTTCATCTGGATTGTCAAAATATAATTCAGAAAAAGCAGTTCTGCAGAGGTCAATAAAATGCCAGCTATGTACAGGGAAAATGTGGCTTAAACCAGGGACAAAATTAACAAACAGTGCTCAGAATACTTCCCAGACTCTCTTCAGATATGACTGAAGAATAATGAAAGTGAAGCTTTTAGGAAGTTAAAGAAAAATGAAAAGAAGTCATGAAGGCAAGAAATGTATACAAATTTAAGGTTCAGATGATTTTCCTAAAGGAAAAAGTTCTTGAGTTACATATCTTTTTTTTTTTTTTTTAATCATTTTTATTTATTTGGCTGTGCCAAGTCTTAGTTGTGGCACATGAACTCTTAGTTGCAACATGTGGGATCTAGTTTCCTGACCAGGAATTGAACCTGGGCCTCCCGCCCTGGGAGCTTGGCATCTTAGCCACTGGACTACCAGGGAAGTCCCTACATCTCTTATCTTAAATCTCAAAGTTGATGTCATGCCTCTTAATCCATTGGTTTGCCCATCACAAACTAAACCCTTGACCATCTAGGGAAGAGATCAGTTTAAGAATGCTTATGTCTTTCAAAGAGGTTTTGTTTTGGAAAAAATGTGGATAGTTATTCCAGTTACCCCTAAAGAAGACATGTAACCCACCCATGTTTCATTTCTTATTCTCTTCCTCACAGTATGCTATTAGATTAACTTTTTAAATTTTAAAAAATTAGACTAACTTTGGGCCCTAAATCATATGTTTTACCTGCATATTTAGGGGTTGAAATAAATGCTAGCTTTTGAGACCTCTGAAAAACATTCATACTGCTTCTGATAAGCCTATTAAACACATAAATAGCACCTTAGGAACCCATGAAATGTTATTGCTCATGAAAGGAAACATGGCACAGAAATAAGAAGGAAAAGTGGAATAAACTTCTGGCTAAAAACTGCAGGGTGTAAGCACTGGAGAACTGACATAAAGGTAAAGGTCCACACTCTGATCTGAGATTGACAGTTTTTATGATGAGGTAAGAACTAGGGCATTGTGGCTGCCAACAGCAGAACACCCAGTCTGAACTCTGCTTCAACACCTAGAGGAACAGAATGATAAGCGACAAAGTGAAAACAAACTGATCATCAGGTGGTCAGTGAGCTGGCAGTGGAGGAAGTCCTCAGGTTCCCGGATGGGCCCCAACTCCAGTAGAGGAGCTCAAGCCAGCCTCGGGTAGACCAGGAAGGATTCCAGATTACAGTCAAAGTCCTTGAAGAACATGGACTCCGATGATGGACTAGACTGGGTAGCTTGTGTCTCCAAGACAAAGTTCACTGGATGCTTCTGTAGGAGCTCTGGGTCAAAGGCCACACCCCGGAAGAAAGGATGGACCTGGAAGTGATGCAAATAACGTAGACGGCGAAGGGGATTCTGGTGTAAGAGCTGAAGGAAAACAGAGCATGAAGGATGAGAGACGGATATGAAAGGGACGGAACAGAGAAGCTGGAAAAGGAGAAAGAAGTTCATGGATCTGTGGAGGGCAGGGAGAAGAATCCAAAAGAGCAGAGATATGTAAAAGTGGGAGAAATAGGCTAATTTGGGGGCAGCAGTAGGAATAAAGGAGCTGTATTGATAAGAGAGCAGCACTCTCTCAGAAGTGACCTGCTATGGATGGGGACGAGCTTTGGAGGATCAGGAACTCAGGTATAAAGTCTGAAATGCTAGTTAGAAGGCAAGTAATGAGGTAGTACTTGATCAAGCTGGAACAGCCCCGATACCTGCCCACCACCAATAACTAATCAGAGGAATGGGGACATATCACTTCAGTGATAGGGAAAGAAGTGAAAGGTTTTTGTAGTGAAGTGCTCGCCCTTACCTCGTGGAGCAGGAGTGAGAGCCCCTGGTTAAGAGAAGATGGGATCTCAGAGTCATAATGGGTCACACTTGCCAACATGGCCACATGATCTCTCTCTGCTGGCACCGGGAACTGAGTTGAGGGGTGGGAAGATGTCATTGCTTAGTAAGAATAAGCGAAGATTTCTTAACATCTTCTTTCTTCCCACTAGAAAGCAACTCCTCTCTTCTGTGTCCAACGTCACTACTATTCTCTCACCTTTCCAGTTGACAGAGAGAAAAGCAAGACACCCAGGGACCACCAGTCAGCAGCATGGTTGTAAGGCCCTCCACTCAGGACCTCGGGCGCTATAGATTTGAAAGATACTTGTCACTGACATCTGTTGGCATTCCTCCTGCCTACTGCTTACCCATCAGCTTTAGCTTCTCCCTCACCCATGTACTGAAGAGTGCCACAGATAGTATAGGCTCGGGCTCCTTGGGACAGGTGGCGGGACAAACCAAAGTCTGTCAGTTTCAGATGGCCTATGAAAAACAAGGCATCAGCACCACTCTGTTCCAACCCTCATCAGTCATGACTTATTTCCAAACTGTGGTGCCTCTTATTCTGGGACTAGAAAAACGGCTTACCTCGTTCATCCAGAAGGATATTCTCCATCTGAAAAACCACAGGTGAGAAGTTATTATTCATTCTCTTCCTTTCACCCCTTTTTCATCATGTGTATCCTCAGCTGAAGAAGACGCCCTTGCTCAGCAGCCAAGTCTATTCTTGGAGGGCCCTTGCCCAAATCCTTAACACCCATGAGGGTCCCAAGGTCAACTGTTCTCAGCAGCTCCTCCCACCTTCTTGGACCTACTGGAACATCTTACTGAAGTCCTTCCTTAGACAAAAACAAACCATTTAGTTACCTTCACATCTCGATGGATGATGCCCAGGTCATGGAGATAGCCTGTGGATGACAGCAAGCATGAGGGTTACTGAAGCTCTTTGTCCTTTCCAATTTCCCTGATAGCTCCCACCCCATTTCTATCCCTGTTGACTTCAATTCTCTCCTGCCCCCTCCCTCCCTCCTTAATTCCTTCCTCATTTCCATTACCACTCCTGTTTCACTTACACAGCACCAGGATCAGCTCAGCAGCAAAGAGCCGGATGGAAGCCTCAGTCAAACAGCCAACAGCAGACCACAGGGAGTACAGATCTGTGCTGCAGTAGCTGCACACTGCAAAGCAGCAGAAGTCTGGGCAATATTTGGGGCCCACTATGCCTGTGAGCAAGGCATTGTATGCCTCCTGCCCAAACCGATGCCACCTGCTGTCCCCTCTCCCTTTGGGAGAGAGCAGTACTACGAGAAGGGGAAGAGCAAAGGCAGAACAAGCCAAAGGGATGGGTAATCTCAGGTGGGGAGTACAGCAGAAGTGCCCTTGGGAATGAGGAGAGAAGCCAGCTACTCACTAATGAAGAGGTGTCGTTTTCCCTGCCAGCTGTCCCCCATACTGTGTACAAAAGGATGGTTGATCTGTCGCTATGGACAAAGAAGACAGGAAGTGAGGAACACTGAGGATCAAGGCAGCCAGAAGTCAGGCTTTACCTAGTTGTGCAGAAAGGAAGCTGCTGCCCCACCTCTCAGTTCAGGCTGCCTGCCTGGTACCCCACTGCTAAGGAACACACTTGGATGTGCTGGAGAGTTTTCCCTCAGGACCTAGAATCACTCTACTGATAGCTGCATTTCCTGAGGTTTTCTGGTTACAGCAGAGGGAGGGGTCAGAGTCAGGAAAAGCAGGCTAGTTGGACAAAAAGGTGCTTTCTCCACCTGTAGTTTGGTTCTTCTGAAGATCCTTTCCAGAGCTGTGTGCATACTGCATACCTGGATGCTGACCTCCTCTTTGCACTGCCTCAGGATGTCCCTCTGTAGGACCTTTGCCTTGGGTACCACCTATAAAAGGAGAGGAGTGATGCTAGAGGGGAACAGTGTTACTATATTGTTTATTCCTCCCAAACTCTGGAATCAAGGCTGGAGGCAGGGACTAGAGAATGTGGGAGTATCTTGGTCCCTACCTTCACTGCAAATACTGCTTTCTGGCCACAATCTAAAACCTTGAGGACTGTTCCAAAGGAGCCTTTAGCCACAAGGCCTAAAATCTGTACAGAGAAGTGGAGAACAGGGCAGTTGAGACTCTGTTTCTTGATTTCTCCCCAAGACTGAGACCCTTTCCAGGGATTCCACTGACCTACCTTTAGCTGCTGATGCCTGCTAAGGGGCCTAATAGGAAATTCCGGCAGAAAGAGGTTGATGAACTGAGGCACTGGCCATTCAGGCAGCGGCTTCTCTACTAGCAGTGGGGCTGGCTCCAGGGGCTCCCGGTGCAGGAACTGATGCCCCCGTAGTCCCCACAGTTCTTTCACACCTGACCTTGTGGTCCCCACACCTGACCAGAGGCTCTTCCAGCCTTGGACCCAGGGGCCCCGGATGTTGCCACCCTGCTGAGAACCAAAGGAGCCACTGAACCTTCTGCCCCTGAGGCATCACAGGTTCTGCTCATCTTTAGCAGGCACTCCCTCAAATCTCAACCCTAAAGACATAGATTTGGCCCAGGCAAGACAGCCACTGCCCTTGCATTAAGCCAAGGTCTGGATTTCCTGGACACAATGAAAATTCTCTGGGAAAGCGGTATTTGGACATTTCCCCAGTATGGCATCAGAAATTCAGCCTGCACCTCTCAGTATGGGGCTGGTATAGCTACTTTGATACTAAAGCCTCCCTGCCCTACCCCTACAGTGGACACCAGTCAATTGCCAGGCCTCAAACCCATGCCTCTTTCACCTCCCCTAAAGAAGCTGCCAGAGGCCCCACACCCTACCTTATGAGAAGCAGCCATCTGGGCATGGTGCCCCTGCCGGCAGCTCACTGCTCCCATCCCCAGCTTCTGCCTCCTCTCTCCTGCTAAATCTGCTGCCCCAGTTACATAAGCAATTCCTCCCCCTGTGGTGTTACACACAAGCCCCGCCTCTTTTCCTTGCTGTTCAAGACTAGAGATGCAAATGATGCAGTCAAACCTCACCCTTATCCCCAAATCCTATCGCCCTGGTGAAGAACAGCTTAGAGCCAGGACTAAAATATGCAGAGATCTGTCAGCATGGGACCCATGTCACATAAGAGCTGGGAAATATCTGTGATATAGCTTCAGGCAGGAGGGAAGATGCCACCCTCAGAGTGGCAGCTAGGATTGGTGGTTTCTTGGATTGATGGAGAGAAAAGGATACAGGCTGAAACCATACACTCAATACAATTAGAAAAAAAAAAAACAGCATCAAATTTAAAATATATTTTTTCTCTTTAAATCACTTTTTTTTTTTTTTTTTACCATTCTTCAGGGGATACCCCAGGGAGAGAGATCCATGGCCAGCCCTGTCTCCTACTGCCATTCTCCAAAGTGAGCTTGGCACAGTTTGGGGAGGGGCTGATTCCCCCAGAACACTAATACCTCTTTCATACAGGGTGGTGGGATGAGGGACAGATGATCAGCCTCTCCCCTCCACTTTCTGGCACATAGTGAGAGCAGTTACACTTACAAATATATATATATATATATATATATATATGTATTTTTTATATATGCCTATTTATAAAAATTTATCACACTTGATCAGAACTGTCCCCCCCAACCCTTTCAGCGGATCCCAAGGGAACCAGATTCTGGCCTTGGAGCCATTCCCTGGGTCTTGCTCTCTTGATGCCTCTCTGGCCCTGGACCTGCTGATCAGTGTGAGGTAGAACTCAGCATTATCCATCATGGTCTGCAAGGAACCAGCCAGCTGTTAAAGAGCAGGGCCTCTCTCCACAGCACCCTATGGGCTCCTGACCCCCACAGATCCTAAAGGATGAAGGGAAACACCTCCCACCCCACAAGTCCCTGGGGCCTGAGTCAGAGTCAGATCCTGTACTGCAGCCTCTCTTGGATTGCCGGATCACTTGCGCCTGCCAAAGATGGACTTCTTCCCAGGATTCTTGTTGCCCACACTTAAACCGATGAGGAGCCGGGCCTTCTCCTCCTCTTCCTGCTGTTGCATGTTGAGGTCTGATTTAGTTTCTAGTTTTCCCCGGACCTCAGACCCTGTTGCAGGCTTCAGCCTTAGCTTCTCTTTGATTACCTGATAGGTTAGGAGTAAAAGGGAAGGTAAATATTAATGGGACAGGCAGAATAAGTTAAGTAGACCAAATCAATATTTATTTAACTTACATGGACACACAATGGGGGCAATTCAGATTATTAAATGACCTCTGCTCTCAAGAAGCTTACAGTGTATTAGAACCCATTCTAAACATGAACTTATGTCAGTCCTCACTTCCCTAAAAATCAACAGTAGTTAACAGATATGAAACACTCAGTAGACATTCAATTTAACCATCTGAGGAGTCATGGAGAGGATAGGAATAAAAATCATTCCATTCACCTGCCCCCTTCCCATGGCTGCCTGCTAACACATACATGTTACAACAAAATGACCCTGAGCAGAGGATCTGCTTGCCAACCTCTGCTAACCAAACAGCCATGAACTCTGCCGGGATACCTGGGCAACCAGGGCTTTGCGGCTGTCCCTCTTGACAGCCATGGCAAAGTCTAGCCATGTCCATGTGTTGTTGTGGTACTCCAGACAGGGAAGCACCAGGTTAAGGTCACCCCAGTCCACGCTGTTCTTCTCACCCTGCAAGAGAAAGAATGGAAGGGATGAGAAGAGAAAAAATATCGGCTGCTATTTTTAGTCCAAGCCAGCACTTGAGTCCACATCTGGTATCTTTCTGCAGCAGCAACCTACAGATACTGATTTCTCCTTATCTCAGCCTGGTACTGATTCCTAAGGGAATCCAGAGGGAACAGCACATTACCCACAGACCACCTTCACTATCACTGTTTTTAATCTCTGATCTTATCTGGTACCCTTCCCATACTGTTCTAAGAAAGTGCTGGGAAAAGGCAGACCTTGTAGCTGACACACAGTGGAACCTGTGGGATCTTTATATAGATGAAGGAGTTGTTCATGGCAGCTCGCTCTTTCATCTTGTCAATATCATCAACGGGGTGCTAGGAAAGGAAGGAAAGAAGTATGTACCCCTCAAGCCATCACAAGAAATTCAGGACCCCAAACATCTCCAACTCCTTTCATCCCTGGAGTAGACTCAAAAAGAAACAAGAAATCCCCAGCCAGGCCAAACAGAGTATCCCAGGACTCTCCCATTTTCCTATTATCAGGGGCATGTCTGGTACCTCAGGTGCTTTGCGAAATGACCTTCTGACCCCAGAACTCCGATTCAAGCCCTGTGCCACACCCTTCCCAGGGCCCAGTGGTGCTGTATCATCTGTTGCAATCAGCTGCCGAGGCTTCACCACTGGTATTCCTACGAAAAAGCAAGTACACTAGCTGTTGTCCTCCTTCGGAAGCTTCAGCCGTCTCTGGGGCTGTGACCCCAGTCCTCTGGAGCCCCCATTAAAGTTCTCACCAGTAGTCACCAGTTTGGACTTATCTTCTTCATCACCAACCTCATCATCTTCCACACTTCGGCCAGGAAAGAAAAAACCCATTATTCTATGGAAGAACTGGTGTGTCAGCTGGATGGTGAGAGGCACCACATTTACCTAAAGAGGAAAAAGGCTGAAGAAGCAATTAAGCTCAGACATCATCCCTCAGTTTACCTACCCCTAATGTAACAATGCACAGGTAGCTTTTAACTGCTTTTTGTTCCTGGGTCCCCAAAGGAGTGTTTACTAACCTCAAAATGCTCCTTAACAGAAATACCCCCAACTGGGGGCCGGACTTTGCTAAAGAGGCGAAGGGCCAGTTGTCGCCCAGACTGGCCAGAACTCTGGGGCCGCAGGACTACCTGTAGGATAGACAGTGATAAATCAGTCCACAAATCCTCGGCAGACCGAGAGAAACAGCAATGGTCTTGCTGAGCTAGGCAAGTTTCCATCTCACATCACCACACTGCTTCCCATACTTGGGAAGTATCATTGCAAATGCCCAGTGTTAGGAAGCCTGTACATGGGCTAGGAATAGGGAACTAAGACTTACCTTATAGATAGCATTAGGGAGGAGATTGTTCATAGTGAACCAGCCCAATTCCAGAAGATGTTCTGCTGTGTCATCTGATTTATTCACCTATAAAGACAGATCCCAACACCCCAACCCACTATAATAAGCCTTTCTCAGGAGCTTGCCAGAGGACTGCTACCTGTATCATTTGTTTTCAAGTTCTACATATGCTTTTGTTATGTCTTTCAATCTTAGACTCAATGCACCCTCTAATCCAGTATTGGTAATGGGCACTGATGGCCAGGGCACTAAGTGCCAACAATACTTGCCAGTCCCTATGACATTAAAAAATGGTCTCAACACATTTCCAAACATCTCTAAGGGAGATGGAAGAATAATGAACATCCTATCCTCCACGCCAAGGGTAACTGCAGGAAAGATGTATGCCAGTATAGAATTAATGATTCTATTCTAAGCTGGACTTGGGAGACTACTTTCCTCTGGCCATATAGAATAATTATCTTCTTCAATGAAGGAAGCATTCGATCCAGCTCATCTCTATCTCTATTATTTACTATCACAAACAAATGTGCATGAGGGGCACTCTCTCTGCTAATGTTTCTATCATTATTAATAACCACTCATACCACCATTAACTATCAAATAATAGTCTCTCTTGGTGAGTCAGACTCCGAGAAAGGTCAGTGCCTCTCAATACAGCTGTCTTTGTGTGACTGTATATACCCAGTACCTTGCTGTAGAGGAACCGCTGCAGCTCCAGTTCAGCAATTCCTAGCTGTCCGTCTTCCTCGGTCAAGCGCCATCGTGCTTGAGCAAAGTAGAATTCGGTGCGGCGGACCACACTCACATCCTCTTGCTGCTTTCGCAGCTCCATCTTGTTGGCCTGCTGCAACTGGAAATCCTTAAAACACCTATAAAAGGACAGGAAGGTCAAAGCCAATACAGGCAACAGCATTTGGGTTAGAGGTGGGGTGGAATGCCCTAGAATAATGCTGGAGGTAAACCCAGAGATAGACCTAATCTAGAACAACTATTCCCTAAATATTTTCATTGGATTCATTGTTTCTCACATGCTGCCATGTGAGCACAAATGCCATCTTCAGTTCTACAGCTTCTTGAAGTAAGCTGTTCCTACTAATAACCCCTACGATTATATCTGCAATCGTGTTCTCTACTGATCGACTTCAAAACATTTTTAGTTCAGTTGCACAGCATATGGCCACAAAAATGATCTTTCTAAACTACTTGTTTTTCTCCTTTTTCCTCAGGTACTTTAGTAAGGATCCTAGAAAAGGGCTCTCCTGTTCTCAACCTGTTGGCCAAGTCTAACAAGGCTCATTCAGGAGTAGATGAGCCTACCCTCATCTACTACATCAGCCTTCAATAACATACACTAGACTTAAAGACTATCAGAATGCAGGCAAAAGAAACTGACTCCATCTTGGGCACTGGAAAAGGGCATGGGGAGAATGTAGTGGCACCTGATGAGAATATTAAGCTCTTCACTTTCCAGCTGTAGGTTGGCCTTCTCCTGGTTTAGCTGCAACTGAAGCTTTAGGTTCAGGTCAAGCAGGTTCTCATTCTTGCTATCATCCTGCAAAGACTAGGGAGCCAGAACAGGAGAAACTGAGAGATTTCCCATGTCTTAGAAGACCTCCCTCGGAGAAGGCAATGGCACCCCACTCCAGTACTCTTGCCTGGAAAATCCCATGGACAGAAGAGCCTGGTAGGCCGCAGTCCATGGGGTCGCTCAGAGTCGGACACGACTGAGCGACTTCACTTTCACTTTTCACTTTCATGCACTGGAGAAGGAAATGGCAACCCACTCCAGTGTTCGTGCCTGGAGAATCCCAGGGACGGGGGAGCCTGGTGGGCTGCTGTCTATGGGGTCGCACAGAGTCGGACACAACTGAAGCAACTTAGCAGCAGCAGCAGGAGACCTCCCTACCCTCGGACTCCCTACCCCAGGAGACTACCTTCATGATAGAATACATCTGCTTTTCCAGCTGCCGTATCTGTGCCACATGCTGCCGCACTGCCTCCTGCAAATGTAATATGCTGCTGCGCTGCTCCTCAGGATTGCTAGAGATCTCGAGCTGGAACCTGACCCGCTGCTTCTTCTCACTGTGCTCCTAAAGGAACAGGAAAGGAAATGAACAAGAGACAAGCCTTGCAGTAAAATAAAATATAGAGAGGAACAAGAAATGATGACCTCTTCTGGAATGTTCACCTTCATCTGTCACCATCTGTATCAAGAGTAAGGAGTAGGCCAATGCAGAAGATTTGGCAATGTGGATTTCACAATAAGCCAGTTCCACAGGGGAGGGACAGAGGTGGAAGCAGGGAGCAGTTTGATGATTTTCGAGGTAAGTGACTGAGTAAAGAAAAAATTGACCAAGAAAAACAAGGGACACTCAGACCTTTCCTGCTGCTAAGTCACCTCAGTCGTGTCCGACTCTGTGCGACCCCACAGACGGCAGCCCACCAGGCTCCCCCGTCCCTGGGATTCTCCAGGCAAGAACACTGGAGTGGGTTGCCATTTCCTTCTCCAGTGCATGAAAGTGAAAAGTAAAAGTGAGGACGCTTAGTCGTATCCGACTCCTAGCGACCCCATGGACTGCAGCCTTCCAGGCTCCTCCGTCCATGGGATTTTCCAGGCAAGAGTACTGGAGTGGGGTGCTGTTGCCTTCTCCGCAGACCTTTCCTAGATAACTAAAATTTCAACTGCTGCTGCTAACTAAAAGAGGATGTATCATCCACCAGGCCCTTTTTCAGTCTGAAGCATGGCTTTTCTTACTGGACCCCAAATAAAACCACAAGGTCTAGGGGTTCCTCTGAAGCTAACTGGCATTCTATAACATATCCTACTCACCTTCCGCTTGGGTTCTACATGGAGCAGCAGGTTATTGACGATGTCCAGGATCATAGCATATTGAGCTGGGTTGGTGGAGATTTCCAGCTCATGATGGATGAGGGTAAAGGTATCCACAGCCCCTAAATAATTGTTTGCAGCTGAATAAGAGACTCAGTTTCTCCCTAAATTTCTATCCCATCTCCTAATCCATATCTTGAACCATGTCTGTTAATTAACCCCATAAAAGGGCTTGGTGAGATATGCTCATGGGTAGAAACACCTGCTTATTTCAGAATCAAACAATATGCATTCAATCCAGTTATTTGGTTTTTTTGGCTGAGACTCCCGCCATGTGGGATCTTAGTGCCCTAACCAGGGCTCGAACCTGTGCCCCTTGCAGTGGAAGCACAAAGTCTTAATTATGGGACCACCAGACAAGTCCCCCATTTATTCCAATTCTGTTCTTTCCTAGCAAAACTTAAAAAGTGAAATGCTAATCCCCTGTGCTTAGTGGGACTCTTAATAACACTATTGTCTCAAAACCACTAAGGAAATAACTACTTTCACAAGGTTCCTATTCCCTGCCAAAAGCCTTTCAAACCCTGAATACCTTCTTGCTTCTTCAGGAGATCTTCCTTTTCCTGGTTCTCAGGAACCTCAGGTGGCTTAATCTGCGTTGCCAGCTCAGGATCAATGTCATGGCTGTAACTAATATAGTACATTCTGCAGTTGCAGCGTGAAATGATCCTCTGGATTTGCTGGGCTTGCTGCGCCTCAGCTGGCTGGTTCCAATCTGGGAATAGGTAGGAAAGAGATAAGAGGAAGACATTCTCAAAAGAGGTATTTTAAGAGCCTCCCAGCTATATGTGATGTCTAGGTAACTCCAGACACTTGCTTTCAATATAGCCTAACACAAAAATGGTCCTAATCCACACATATTAATCTTGTGTGTCTGCATGCGTGCATGCTCAGTCGCATCTGACTCTTTTGTGACCCCATAGACTGCAGCCCACCAGACTCCTCTGTCCATGGGATTTTCCAGGCAAGAATACTGAGCAGGCTGCCATTTCCTTCTACAGGGGAATCTTTCTGACCCAAGAATTGAACCCGTGTCTCCTGTACTTCCTACACTAGCAGGCAGACTCTTTACCACTGAGTCACCTGGGAAGCCCATATTAATCTTAAGAATAAGTAAAGAAATGAGACCCTCTTCAGGATGCATGTCTACTCCTCACCACATGATGGGGAAGAGGTGAGAACTGACCTGTGGTGGTGGTAACCATGCCTCCCACTGCCTGCCCACTCTCCATCAGCTCCTGCACAGAGTCCAGACTACGCTGCCGGTGCTCCTCAATATTCTTTACCTGAAGACAGAGAGATATAGGCATCTTTAACTCCTGGGGGACCAGTAGCTTGTCCTACCCAACTGGGTCATATATCTCCATAATGTAAGTATAACACTATTGAGACTTTCACTGCCTAGAACTGATGAATCTCCCAAGATAAAGGACAAATGTCCCTCTCTCCTGGTTCAAACTACCCAAGCTCTCCAAACCCAACTTGAGTTATATTCACGTTTTGCCAGGCTTCAGGCCAGAAAAATACGAGCTAGGTAAAAACCGAATCATGTCCAATCTCACACCCATAAGGATGGCTACCATAAAAAAATGAGAAAATAAGGCAAGGATGTGCAGAAACTGGAACTCTGTGTACTGCTGATGAGAAGTAAAATGTTACAGCCAATATGGAAAACAGTATGGCAGTTCTGCAAAAAATGAAAAACAAGGACTTCTCCGGTGGCCCAGTGGTTAAGATTCCCTGTTTCCAATGCAGGGGCCGTGGGTTCAATCCCTGGTTAGGGAACTAAGATCCCACATGCCACACAGTGTGGCCAAAAATTAAAAACAAAAAAAATTAACAGAATTACTCTATAATCCAGCAATTCTACTTCTGAACATATACCCAAAAGAATTAAAGGCAAGGTCTTGAAGAGAAATGTGTACTCCCATATTCATAATAGTGTTATTCACAATAGCTAAAATATGGATGTCACCCAAGTGTTCATCAGTGGATGAGTAGAGAAGTAAAATGTGGTATATATGTACAATAGAATTCAGGTTTAAAAGGAGGGAAATTCTAACACATGCTACAACATGGATGAACCTTGAAGACAATACACTAAGTGAAATAAGTCAGTTGGTCGCAAAAAGACAAACACATATGATTCCACTTATATGACATACCTAAAATTTATATATATAAAAGAGATATTTAAGAACAATCAAAATCATAGAGAGAGAAAAGAGAATGGTGGGTGCCAGGACCTGGGGGAAAGCGAAATGGGCAATTACTATTTAACAGGTATAGTTTCAGTTTTACAAAATGCAAAGAGTTTGGGACATGGATGGTGATGATGGTTGTAAAACATTATGAATGTACTTAACACAACTAAACTATACATTTAAATGGTTATGATGATAAATTTTATATAATGTTATCAATTTTTTTTTTGGCCATGTACACTGCTTGGAGCTCTTAGAACCTGCACCCCTGCAGTGGTTTACAGAGTCTTAACCACTGGACTGTCAGGGAAGTCCCTTTTAATCTTTTTTATAAGTTTTATATTATGTATATTTTAATCACAATTTTTAAAAATGAAAAAATCACATTATGGGCAAAAAAATTCATCAAAACAAATGACTTCCCACCCATTTTGGTATTCGTGTGTTTGTGTTCTTGCTGTTTTCTGTCTTCAGACTGTTCTGACACAGTTGCCATGGGGGAAGGGAACTGAATCCTTTGGACTCTGCCAAGCTGAAGTCAAAGTGAATAGAATGAGTGATAATGAGCACACAGACAATCTGCCAAGTCACAAAAAAATTCATATAGGAATGGCAATATCAAAGTCCTTCCCACCTCAGCCAAGGACGTTCTACTCTAAAGCTAATACCACAGTCTGAGAAAAAAAGAATTCCCTTGCATAAGAAGGCATGCCTGAAAGAACCAGAGGTCTAGAAAATGCCAGAAAGGGAGATCTTGCATAGTTCATCCTGCCTACCTCTGCATGAGTAGTTAACATTTTCTCTGCCTATCTCCTGAGACTACTAGTAAACAGTACTGCTTGCCTGAACTACAGCTGTAATATACCAGCATGACCTTTCACATTATCATCAACCTGACCCTGATTCAATGCTTATTACCTCTTATATAATTTATACTTGGGGTTGAGCCTTAAGATCATTGGAGTAATAAGTACCAGTCAGGGAGGAGGGAAGAGGGGTTAGCTTTGTCTCCAATGAGTAGAATGAAAAATGAAATTATCACGTTGGTCCCAATCAGATGTAGCTGGATCCAATAACTCATCTGAATGGACCACACCCAGCACAATGTGGACATTTAACATCTGTTAAGTAATCACAATGCAGAATAGTTGGCTAGGTACATCTCATACTCATTAGAGTTCCCAATAAATTTGATGATAGTATATCCTAGAAATTACAGTGCAAACTTAGTTTTACCAAAATGCTGAAAATTTATAGCTTAGTCCCTGCCAACTGCTCACAATTTCGCCTAACAAAAAAAATTATCTTAATATACAACTAAGACGTCCCCAAACATACTGACTTAAATAAGACTTTACTTCCATCTGCATGAAGCTTTGTATGTTTCAAAGAACTTTCTATTTGATCCTTTCAACAACCTTGTGTGAGTGAAATATTAATTCAGTTTCACAAATAAAGGTGACTTGCCCAAGGGCTCATGGCTACTAAAGCGGCAAAACTGAAATCATATCTCACATAATAACCTGCCTCCCAGACAAGCAGTCTTTCTATTCAACCTTACCGATTTTCTGAAACAACTAATCAACCATCTTCATGAGCGATCAGAGAAAGAGCAGCTAGAGAGCTTATTGAAAATTCCCAGACTTACTGCCTGGTTTTTTTGGCTGCCTACTAATAAGTAAGGTCTTATTAATAGTGGCCAGCAATCTCAAGTTAAAAAGTTGCAACTCATTTTACTCTCATGTTGGGAAATGAGAATTTCTGTTGCAATGAAATAGAATAAATAGTATGAGATCTAAAAAAAAGAAAAAGCACTATGTTGTCCAGATCACAGGCCAGAGACTGCATGGAGTTTCTATATTCAAGTGTTACGAGCCTGATTATTCTACAACCTGCTAGCAAAAGGTACTATCAAGGACCTTGCAAGCCATTTTGGTGAAATGTGCCAACTATGGAGAACCGGTGAGATATCAGGCCTTCCGAGTCCTGCCGACTAACCTCTAACCAGAGCTGTCGGCCATCCTGCTCAGTGGGGCTGCTTTCAGTGGTGGCAAAGTACTGCATGCCATCTAGGATGCAAGTCCAGGAGGTCTTTTGCTTCAGTGTGTCACCATACCAGGCTGGATGGTGCTGGCACTGCAACAGCTGGGCTTTGGCAGCTGACACAATGACACAGCCTTCCGTCTCTGCTCCACGAAGAACCATCTACGCCAGGAACAGAAGCAGAGTCACAGCACAAGGGCCGGGAAGAAAACAGAAGGTTAGTGAGAGGACTGCACCAGTGACTACAGGTGGGTCTAATTCTGGCTTACAGAGTGAGCTCTGCTGGCTTCCACTAATGGAAGTGACTATCCATGATACCTGTTGTTAATAAAAAGGATAGTGTTTTGGAGCTCTACCCACCTATTCTTATGTAGAGGTGGAGGCGGGGAGGTAAACACACATGATTATCATCTAGCCCTACCTTGGGGTACTCTAGTAAAGAGAGAGTACCTGGCAGTTGACCAGTTCAATAAGGCAGTTTCGGTTATATATGTCATCAGTCTGGCAGGCAGCAATGCCACACAACTGGTCACTCACACCTGACTCCTCTTCTGTGAACACTACAAACCTATCTGTCTCTTCAATCAGCTTCTTCAACATGTAGGCACCTGGCAGAGGAATAAGAAGTTGGGGGGAAAGCCACAGAGTCAAAGGAAAGAGAACACATCCAGGGCCAAACTCCCCTTCTTTCAATTTCTCTCGAACATATTCTCCCCAACCTGCAACTCCAGCTCAGCCCACTCCACCCCTTTTGGGTAACAGCTGTCACTTCATTTTCCTTCAATTTTAATAAAAGTAAAAGATTCCCAAGAGAAACTTAGAAACACTACGTAAACGCTAGCATTTCTTTCTCTTAGGCATATCCACCTCTGAATTACTCTAGGATCTTTTTCCCTTCCATTGTGTTCCTTCTGTTTTTCACTTTATATTTTTAATTTTTAATTTATGTTTTAAATTGAAGGATTATTACTTTACAGAACTGTGCTGGTTTCTGTCAAACATCAACATGAATCAGCCACAGGTATACGTATGTCTCCTCTCTCTCGACTTCAAATTGTTTTAAATGCTGTTTGTTGACCACTCCTTTCCACATAAATCATTCCCTTGCCAGAAGTGTCACTGTGTTCTAGCTCTACTGCTTTCCCTGATCATGCCTTTAGATCCTCCACCTTCTTCCAGGTTTTAGAGATAAGTCTATCTCTTAAGGTCTCTCCTTGGCCTGCTCCCTGTTCTTTCTTCTAAAGTTTGTCCAACAATGGTAGGTTAACAGCACTGTCTCCACAGTTAGACTAGCGTGCCTATGTTCAAGATCCTATCTCTGCCAATTACTTTGATGGTAATCTTTGGGAGTTGGCTTTAACCTGTTTCCTTGTGTGTAAAATAATAGTTACTATCTAATATGGTTTTTTGAGAGAATTAAATGGAATAATATATAAAGTATTTCACAGGATACCTGCCACACAGTTAAGCATTATCTCCTGGGCATTAACTCTTAGCTCTATGCTGAAACTCCCAATCTCTAACTCTAAGCCCTAAGCTTTTAGATCCTCATTTCCACCTGTTTTTTAGACATTATCTAGATGTACTACTTGCACGACAAACTCAGCATGTCCAAATCTGAACTCAACAATCCTACACCTCCACAAACCTGTTTAGCCTCTGGCTCTCCTATTTCTAATATTATTGTTACTATCAAGTCACCAGGCTCAAAGCATCAGTCAATTGTTATCTCTTTCTCCCTGTTCTAACTCCCTCTTCCAACCAGCTGCCAAATCTTACGTATGTACATAACATTTCTGTTCATCCCCTCATCTCCATTCCCACTGCCTCTACCTAGTTCAGGCACTCCTGGCCAGTTATTAAAATGCCGTAATAGTTTCCTCATTTGTCTCCCCCACCTCCAGTTACTTTCTCTCCAGTCCTCCCCAACACCACCACCAGATTTATCTTTCTAAAAGTAAAATTCTAACGATGACACACCTCTATTCAAATCCTTCAGCAGTCCACCGCTGTTTACTGAATAAGGAACAAAAACTCCCTAGCCCTTGTATGAAAGACCTTTGATGTTCTACCTGCAGCTTTCCTTTCCAGCATCTTCACCCTTAGCTACACCTTGTGCCAACCCAGACTGTTCACTCTCCTCTGAACGTACAGAGATTGACCAACTCCACTCCTGTTCAAGATACTCCCTTTGCTTTCAATGCCTTTTCTCTTCATTTCCACATGCTTAAACCATACTAAGCCTTTAAAGTCCAGCTCAAATGCTACTTCCTCAATAAACCCTTCCCTGACCATAGAATCTCCTTCACTAGTCAAGAACTCACATACGCTATAATTTCTTTCTAGTGGCACTTAGCATTTTTCACCTTGTCTTTAAACTCACCATGAACTTGCATTCCTCTGTACTTGTTATTCCCTCTCCCTAAAATGCCTTCTTTTCTTTCTTCGCCAATTATACCTCTCAGTCATGTCCGACTCTTCTGCAACCCATGGGCTGCAGCCCCACAAGCTTCCCTGTCCGTGGGATTTCCCAGGCAAGAATACTAGAATGGGTTGTTATTTCCTTCTCCAGGGGACCTTCCTGACCCAGGAATTGAACCTGCGTCTCCTGCACTGCAGGTGAATTCTTTATCACTGAGTCACTGGGGAAGCCCCTTATCAGTCTTACTCTCTTTTAAGACCCATCTCAATTATATTATCTTTTCTGTGAAGCCTTTCTAGACTTCCCTATGCTCATTTAAATACTTTCTTCTTAAACATTCCTACAAAGCATTTTCATGACTTATTTTTTCGGCTGCACTGTACTGCACACAGGATTTCAGTTCCTTGACCTGGCAAATCCACGCCTCCTGCAGTGGAAGCACAGAGTCTTAACCACTGGACCCCCAGGGAAGTTCCTCACAACTCTTACTTTCAGAGCTTCCCCTTATCTTTACAATTCTAATGTCTAGGGTCACATGTCTAGTACATTACAAACTCTCAGTAAAGCTAAAAAGTGAATCCATGAATGAATGAGTGATTCAGTGAGTGAATGAACTAATCTTAGCTCAAAGATAACAAACTGGTTGAGGCAAATAGAATGTCATATATATCTCTCACTAAATCCAGTGCAGTGCTTTGTGCCTGTGAGGTATTCAAAAAATATTTACTGACTGAACAAATTCATCAAAACACAAAATAATTCTCTTATTTCTTTTTCTTCTCCTTAGTCATTCTGACTAAGTCATCACTCCTTCCGGATCCTCTTCTCCTGGCCAAAGAACCAGACCCTTTTTTCTTTTTTGCCAGAATCTTAAGTTTCCTGGGATCGAACCCATGCCCCCTGCAGTGGAAGCATGGAGTCTTAACCACTGGACCACCAGGGAAGTCCCATAAACCAGACCCTTTAATGCCCACCTGGCACTGCTATGTTAAGACTTAGATGGCCTAATATGGAAAAATTACAGTTTCATCTCTACATACAGAATTAGTCCTTCTCAAACTCCTGTTCAAGCCCACATACATAAGCCTTCAGAGTCTTCTCCCCCAGCTTACCTCCTGAAGACCCCTTATCAGGCTGCCCACTGAAGCTGGGAGTGCTGACAGGAGGTGGGGTTGGGGCACTGGAAGGAACACTCTGTTTTGGCTTTTTGGCTGGCAGGTGGGGATCAATCTTTAACCCCTTCAGCGCCTCAGTGGAGAGGTTACGTTTGAGCACAGCCGCCTTTTTGTAGCCATCATATAAACCAAAGGCAATGTCCCGATTGGTGGTTGTCCAGGAAGCCCGTAAATCTACCAAGTGCAGCTGATGTGTGTGAAAGGCAGGATCCCCAACTCGAGTAGAGGGCTCCTAGGAAACAGGGAAAGGACCTCAGAGTTGCATGAAAATTCCCACCATTCCTCCTGAACCACAAATGCAAAGATAACCAACATGCTTGCTGAATAACAGACCTCTTCTGAGTGATACAAGATGACTGACTGAAAGAAAAACTACGTGGGCTTAGTGTGTGTGTACTATATTACACTCCTACTATATCCACTGTATTTTAAACACAGGTTTTTTTGGTTTGTTTTTAGTCACTAAGTTGTGTCCAACTCTTTTTCAACCCCCATGTGCTATATAGCCCACCAGGCTCCTCTCATCCTTGGGATTTCCCAAGCAAGAATACTGGAGTGGGTTGTCATTTCCTTCTCCAGGGGATCTTCCCGACCTAGGGACTGAACCTGCATCTCCAGCACTGCAGATGGATTCTTTGCCACTGAGCCACGGGGAAAGCTCTATCCACTGTATTTTAAATGACTCAAAAGAATTTCATCTTAAAATCCTTCCTTAATTGGGGGCAGGGGAGGGACCACCAAATAAAGCACTAGGAAAAAAAAAGTTTTACTCTATTTCCTGAAGAGCAAGAGTATCTTCAGAAAGAGGGGTGCACATACTAGTCAATGTATCATCAACTGACAACATATATAATTAGACACAGTTAGGAGCATTACCCGGGACTGTGGAGGGTGACGCAGCCAGGAAATTAAAAGACACTGACTCCTTGGAAGGAAAGCTATGACCAACCTAGACAGCATATTCAAAAGCAGAGACATTACTTTGCCAACAAATGTCCGTCTAGTCAAGGCTATGGTTTTCCCAGTAGTCATGTATGGATGTGAGAGTTGGACTGTGAGGAAAGCTGAGCACCGAAGAATTGATGCTTTTGAACTGTGGTGTTGGGTAAGACTCTTGAGAGTCCCTTGGACTGCAAGGAGATCCAACCAGTCCGTTCTAGAGGAGATCAGCCCTGGGTGTTCTTTGGAAGGAATGATGCTAAAGCTGAAACTCTAGTACTTTGGCCTCCTCATGCTAAGAGTTGACTCATTGGAAAAGACTCTGATGCTGGGAGGGATTTGGGGGCAGGAGGAGAAAGGGACGACAGAGGATGAGATGGCTGGATGGCATCACTGACTCGATGGACGTGAATTTGAGTGAACTCCAGGAGATGGTGATGGACAGGGAGGCCTGGCATGCTGTGGTTCATGGGGTCACAGAGTTGGACATGACTAAGCAACTGAACTGAACCTAAAGCCTACTGCTATGAACTGAACTGTGTCCTCACACCAAATTTTTATGTTGAGGCCATAATCCCCAATGTAATGTAATGGGGATTATAAAGATGAGGCCTTTAGGAGGTAATTAGGTTTAGATAGGGTCCTAATTAGGGTGGGGCTCTCATGACAGGATTAGTATCATCACAAGAAGAGCCATCAGAGAGCTTCCTTCTTTTCCTGCTGGGTGAGGTCACAGTGAGAAGGCAGCCATCTGCAAGCCAGGAAGACAGCCCCCACCAGAACTTGACCACGCTGCCCAGCCTCCAGCAGTGAGACAAATTTCTGCTGTTGAAGCCCCTCTGCTTACAGTATTCCATCACAGCAGCCTGAGCAGACTTAGACAGCTACTGATACAAGCAAGGCAGTGGAGGGAATGTGTCAGGTGGTACCTCCTCAGCCGTGCGACTGCTGTGCCGTTGGTAGGTAAGGGAGGACAGGCTCAGTAGGTGGGTCTTTGTTACCAAGGGGTCAAGGCAGTGGTCAGCATTCTCTTCAGTGGGCGAAGCCATCAGGTGGACAGTCGCCTGGCTTAGGTCACTAACCATCTGGGTCACACTCCAGTCAGAGATGAGGCGCCGCATCACTGTGCCCGCTGAGGAGAGGAGGCACACAGGGCCCATGCAAGCCAGCACAGAAGGCCAGTGTGGGGCAGAGAGAGGGGCGGGGCGGGGATTGAGGAATAGGACGGGGACAGGCGTGGAGAGACGAGGGAGCCTCTGCTCTCACCTTGAGGTATAAGTCGCTGAGTTCCCCGAGTGAAGACGTGGCCCTGACTGCACTCAATCTGGATACCACGCTGCTGGGCGAACGAGGCCCAGTAATGCACCTGGCAACAAGAGAACGTAACACTGAACTGAGGACGGTGCCAGGGAGGTGACTCAGAGACCCCGTGAGGGAAAACAAGAAAACTAGAGAAATGGATAGCTGTCAGCAGCGCCATCAGAGCTGACCTGTAGCTGGGGAAAGAGCGCGGTATAGGAAAGCTGCTTGTAGTGCTGGCCGAGTTTCTTCTTGCTGGGTTTCAGGTTGTTGAAGAGCTTTCCCCTACAAATAGGCCTTGTGACACTAGTCCAAGTTGCCCAGAAGTTCTGCATCCAGCGCAGGGTGCTACTATACAGTAGAATCCGGGGCTGGGATATCGCTGCAAAAGAAATGATAGACATTTCCCAGCTGTGGTTAAAACACAGATGAAAGGACTACCCTGGTGGTCCAGTGGCTAAGACTCTGCACTCCCAATGCAGGGGGCCTGGGTTCAATCTCTGGTCGGGGAACTAGATCCCATATGCTACAACTAAGAGTTTGCATGCTGCAGGCCTCAACTAAAAAATTTCATAGGCCATAATGAAGATTCTGTGTGCCAACTAAGACCTGGCAAAGCCAAAGAAATTTAAAAAAAATAAAAAATAAAAAACCACAGAAGAAGCTATATCCTTTCCTAGCTTCACGGTTTTGCTTCTTTTTTAATTCACTTGTTGAAGGGCTTCCCAGGTGGCATTAGTAGTAAAGAACCTGACTGACAACGCAGCAAGCTTGAGAGATGTGGGTTCAGTCCCTGGGTGGACAAGAGCCCCAGGAGAAGGAAATGGGAACCCACCCCAGTATTCCTGCCTGGGAAATTCCAAGGACAGAGGAGCCGGGCAGGCTGTAGTCCTTGGCGTGGCAAAGAGCTGGACACAACTGAGCACACCACACACTGCTGAAGCACTAGCTCCCAGTACTTTCTTTTTTTCATTTTGGCTGTGCTGGGCCTTCATTGCAGCCCAAAGGCTTCACTGCCCCGGCATGTGGGATCTTAGTCCCCTAGTTACAGATCAAACCCACGTCCCCTGCATTGGAAGGCAGACTGACGACCACTGCACCACCAGGGAAGGCCCCCAAGCTCCAGATTTTAGAGGTTTAAAAACCCCAATGGCACTCAAGCCTCACATTCTCCAACACTCTCTCCTTTCAAAGACCCAAGAACTGTACTTCTTACCAACCCTCTTCCAAAGAGGATCCTAACCCCAAAGCTCCCTTGGTCTTTTCTGATGCCCTCTCCAGAGGGTCAAGCTGAAATCCTCAGTGTCTAAGCTCATCCTCCCAAGTCCTTCCTCCCCATTGCCTCAGACCGAAGCCTCACTTCCACTGTGTCGAGTCAGATCCATCTTGATGGAGAGATTGAGGTTCTCGGAGCGAAAGGCCCGGTAGGAGTCATGGAACTGGCCCAAGGGCACCTCAGGCAGGAACTCCGGGGCCCGCAGAGTGACACCATGGTGATCATGGGGGTTCCCGTGGCACAGCCACTGCAGGTCCAGGGTCATGCAGAGGTCAGGCAGGTGAAGGAAACAGCAGTCATCATACCTGGCTCACAACACAGCCCTGGTCACCAGCGGCCCCTCAGCTCTCCCCATCTCCCCCAACCCTGAGTCCCACACCCTGTCTGAGGCTCCATCCATTACTCCACTCACTTAGAGGCTGTTCTCACGTTGATATCCAAGTCACCCTTGAACACAAACTGACCGGGTTTCCAGTGAAAAGACAGGTGGTTCCATTCCCAGTGCATATTTTCAGTTGTGTTGTATGGATCCTATAACCATCCCAAAAACTTGGTGAGATATAACTAAGCGTTATCACCTTCTCCCCCCAAATGAGTGCTTTTCTCTCTTCCCCGACATGCTGTACAAGCCCCAGCCCCACCATCCTCAGAAGAAAACAGCTCCTCTGGACCCCTCACCTCAGTGGCCAGCTGGTGCAGGTTGGCCTGTTCAATGTCCATGTGCCAGTCCCCATGGAACAGAAGACGGCTCTTGTCCCACCAGGGCAGGGGTGGACTGGGGTCAGCTGAGGGCTTGGTCAAGAGGTCCACACACTGGCCAATCAGAGTCCATGCTGGATCCCAGCACGGGCCCCATACCACGGTGTACTGGAAGATTTCCGCTGGAGGAGAGGAGCACAGGACGCAGCCTGTTACACACCTTCACCCCTCTCTCCGGCCTTTACTCCAGAAGGGCCTCAGCTCATCTCCCACCCCAGCCATCACCACCATCTCAGTCAAATCATCTGCCCTCCCCTACTCACAGTGGAAGTCGTGATAGAACTTGAGTGGGGGCATGTTCCTCTCGATGGCCACGTTGCCCCAAGGAAGCCCCAGTGGCAGGATCTGGCGCCGCCGAGAGCAGGGCTGGCCGCTCTGCTCAGTGCCCACCAGTCGACCCATCAGTCGCCAGTCACGGATCTCAAACAAGTACCGGGGATAGTCTCTTATCCGCACTGTTAACACGGGGAAGACACACAGTGGCTACCCAGGAAACTGAGCACTCACAGGCCCTTCTTCCCCCTGCCACTATTTTTACATCTATTTCACAAGGTCAACTGAGAGAATAAGAGCTGGCAGTTGGCAGCAAAGCTAAAAACAGGGCACAGAGACCTTGAGCAGAGAGTGAGGGGGATAACGCTGAGATCCAAGAGCCGCACTAACCCTGAAGATGACTGTGTTAGCTGTGCCCCTGTGTTCAGCCAAGCAGTTTCAGGGTGAAATTCAGGAACAGAGAAAAGGAAGAGGAGTCCACCCATCCCACTCCACCCACGCCCAAAACAGCCGCCTTTCCCAATATAACTGAGCTCCTCTGTAATTGCTCAAAGAGCTCCCTGGAGCTCCAAGGGCAAACCCTGGGCTCTGCAAATAAAGAAGTGTTACTTACCCAGAAATGTCTGGACGCTGCACTTAAGCATCCTACACCACTGAATGACGAGATCTATTCCCTCAGCAGGGAAAGGGCTGCCTGGATCAAGCTCTTGAACCTGCTCTAGCACACGCTCAGGCCCGTGGAAGGAGGCGTCTGCCAGAGCCACCAGTTCTAGCCCTGCCAGGCTCCAAGTGAGCAATGCCCGGCGCATGGGCGTGTTGCCATAGAGACGACGGGAGCGCTGGATGTAGATTTCAATGTTTTTATGTTCCAAAGAGGCATACAGCTCCTCGATTTTGCGGGCAGGCAGTAACTCCCCATGCTGCTTCCGCAGGGCGGCCACTTTGGCATCCAGCAACTGCAGCCTTTTGGCACTCTCCTTACTTTCATCCTTCATCAGCTCGTAGTTATCACGAAGTTTCACCTCAAAAATGTCATCCAGGAAAACCCATGAGAAGTGCTGGACCTTCAGGAGTATATCAGGTGGGAGTGGGGCAGAGCTGGGAGAAGTCTGAGAGCGAGACCCTCTGTGCAGGCCCTTCAGCCACTTCTGAACTCCCACGGCCTCGTCCAGAGTCCGCGAGAAATCGTACTGATAAGGAAACTCCACGGAGACTGAACCCAGGGAGAGGAGCCACACACGGTTCCGGAGCGTCTGCAGCCCAGGGAAGGGGTTCCGGTGAAGGATCATCTCCTCCAGCTCGGGGAGCAGCTGCACCTCCACCTCCTTGAAGCTGAAGATGCTGTTGCCATCGAAGCCCGCGGCCAGCTCTGGGCAGTAAGCCTGCAGTGAACCCCCGTGCCGGCTCAGGGACACACTCTCGGCAGCCAGGGTAATGAACTTGTCCTCCGCTACAAAAGCCGTCAGTTTGGCTGCGCTCACCTCCAGTGTCAGGTTTAGCAGCCGCTTTGGCGGGGAGGACTCCAGGGGACAGCCTTCTGGCTCAGAGGGGGTCGCTGGAGTCCCCAGCTCAGCAAGGGGAACAGTCTCAGGGAAAAGAGTGGCTCTTAGTAGGTCTCGGCACTGCAGGGTGGCCAGCACATGCTGGTACAGGTACATGTGATCTGGGGGGCTCCAGAGTAAGGTCAGCCCTGCGCCACACTGAACCTTTACAGAATAAGAGGAGAGGATTGATCGATTACCACATCCTAGAACATAAGAGATGCAGGGACTATTATATACATGCACAAGAACCATCTCCGCTCAGAAGTCTTTCCTGAGCAACCACATTAATTACCCCCTTGCTTTGCTCCTCTTTGCACTAGTATGCTGAGCTAACAGTTCCTACTTATACTTACAAGCACTTATTCTTTTTTTAAGTTCTCCTCAACCAGATTCTAAATTGTCTGAGAAAAATAAAAAAATAAAAATAAATTGTCTGAGAGTAGAAGCCATTTAATTCTCTGGTATCTACCAGAGAATATCCAGTATATAGATGTACTCGATAAGTCATTTGGCTTTTACGTTTCTGCTCACAAATTACCCTTCCATAATGATCACCTTCTGTATAATAACTACTGCAAGAATCAGTTGGAAAATGTTTCATGCACTGATTGTACCTTGACTTAATTCTTCAAAAGTACTAGTCACAAGTTCATATAGCAACAGACTTATGGGAAAGTATGCCTCAAAGAAGGGATTAGAGGAACTCTGTTAGACTGAAAAACAAAGTCAATTCTCCATAGTTAAGCAGACAGAGGAAATTTAAATTCCAAGACCAAAAAATTCCTCTGAGTTCCAATCTCTGTAAAGCAAACTCTTCAGTTTCCAAAGGAAGTTGGAGTCCGATGAACAGGGAAATATCTCACTCTCCTCCCAAGAGGACCCCATGTCCAACTGAAATGATACCCTGAGAAGAAAGGCACTGGGAAGCCTCTCAAAACTTTCCAGTGCCTCCATCTTCAGATCTCTTCTAGCCTGTTGATGAGCTGAGTGCTTCAGTAAAATGCCACCAGATCATGACCTTTAAGAGCCCTTTGCTTATATATATATATATATATATATATATATCTGTACATCAGATTTATACACTGAAGTTTTTACAGTTGAAATTATATGTCTGATATCTGCTTCAAAATAATCCCATAGTAGAAGGCAGACACAACTGCTCAGAGTTTAGCTAAATGAGGTTTGTCCTAAGTTTGTCATTTTTGAGGCCAGGTATGGCTGCATGAAAGTTCATATACTCTCTGGTTTTATATGTATTTTAAGTTCCATGTTAAAAGATAAAAATGGGGACTTCCCTGGTGGTCCAGTGGTTAAGAATCCACACTCCCAATGCAGGGGGCCCTAGGTTCAATCCCTATTCAGGGAACTAGATCCCACATGCCTCAACTAAGAGTTCACATGCGTGCAACCAAAGACCACAACTAAAGATCCCAAGCACTGCAACTAAGACTCAGCACAGACAAATAAATAAATAAATGCTTTAAAAAAAAAAAAAAAAGATAAAAATGTACAACACAAGTCAGGGAAAAAAGACCAACCACTAGGCGTTATGTTTCTCACAGATGAGTTTCACAACATGACTAAGCCAGCCATTCAAATACGGTGAATATCAGTATAACATGCTCTAAGCCAGGGAAAAACCAACCCGACCCCACCTCACCATAGAAACATTACCTCTAGAGAGCGGATGCTGCTGTGATAGGTGACAGAGAGCATGGAGAAGCTGAGCACTGGAGTAGGGATGTCAGGAGCCTTACAACAGGGCTGCATCTTCTCTGTGACCGACTTCACCAGCGCAAGCACAAGTCCTTGAACACCCACAGTGGAGGTCTCAGCACTTCCCAGGACAGTCAGTGTGTCCAGCCGGATCTCAGAAGCACCTAACATCCAGAAACCATGTCAGGGTTGGTTCTTGGCTCTCAAACTCCAACTTCAGTCCTCGCTCTCCCTTCCTTATTCCCTTCACTCTGGCTATCCTTATTCCCCACACTTTCCTAACCTAATTCCTCATGTTTTAGGGAAGTTTTTCCTTTCCCATTTTAACCTAACTACAGTTGGCAGGGCCAAAGAAGTACCCACACTTCCACCAATTCCCCAGAGATACATCAGTTTCTCTCTACAACTAAATACACAAAGAAACATAAAACTACCTGCATCTCCTTCTCCTGATCAGATATCAAAGCTGTTTTTTTCTTATACACTTTGCTATCTGTAAGCCCTTAAGAAATATCAAGAAGCCCAACAGTTACGCAAGACCTTTTAACATTTCCTGCCTCTGACTTAGAAAATTTTCAAATAACCGATTTTATTTTGTGAGGAGCAGCAGCGTAATCTGCTTAGGTTACAAACTACCCACTTCAGTATAGTATACTGTATACTATACTGTATAACTACCCACTTCCTGTCCCACTTACCAACCAGGGCAGAAAGGGTGAACAAGTTCATGTCCTCCACCTTCAAGTCCACCTTCCACAGTAACGACACAGATTCCCCAAATGAGGATTCCCTGGAGACAGCTGACTTCCCAGACTGTGGACCCATTAAGGAGAAGATCCGAGACAGACACTGAGCGCAGGTATCTGATGCCTCCACCTGCAGTCCTCGGATGGTACAGTCAAGAAAGAGGGTGTCTGACTGAGTGCTGGACAGGCCCAGAGGCTGGTTATAGCTACCCTAGAAAAGAAACAACGGGACTTCATCAGAAGCATGCCGACACACAGTTCTGCAATGCACTGGTGCACCGTCTGCGGCCAAAAAAGGTGCTCAGTGCTCTAGAATGTGACAGGATGAGCAGACTCTACAGGCTACCATTCACCAAAGTCCCCACCTACCTGCAGTGTGAAGGAGTCCAGGACAAGCGCCTCACCCCAAACATGCATATTGGGTGGGTGGGGTGCTCTCTGAATATGGGAGTCACTGCCCACCCTCCAGCAGAGGTGGTCCACAGTTAGGACGCCCCGCTGATGGATACTCTGTGGTCTCAGGTGCTGGTAATCTAAACACAGAAGGTGGGAGAGAAGACTTCTTTGGAGCCACAGTGGCCATCAACTGGGCCCAGCTCCATTAATGAACAAATTGTTCCTTTTCCATCGCTGAACCTTACCCAGAGAGATGGAATTGAATCCCAAGGCAAAGGGTGGTGTATCTCCCAGCTGAATGGAAACATTGACGTTGGAGATGGAGGTGCTAAAGATGATAGGTGCCAGGATTTGAGGAAAGGTTCTGTACGGGGACAAGACCTCATTGTTTGACAAGGAAAGAACTGCAACTTCCTATCATGTTACAGATTTCAGAAGCTCTCAAAAGGCTGGGTGAGTTTTGTTGTGATTCTTAGGAAAGGATGCAACTTGAAAAAGATTGAACTCATCAGCTTCCTCCTACTCCCAGTGACAATCCATAGAGACTTAGGAGGTTGAACCAGATGAAATTGCTATTTTCATGTATCAAATAGTATATGTCAAATATGGTGAATATCAGTATATCTTACGATTCAACTTAACACCACCAAGTGGCATCCCTTACAAACCACTGACCTCTATGGGACATAATGCAAGAACTACACACACAGACACAGCACTAATGACACGGCAGGCATCTTACAGTCTAAGGCAGATGAGACACTGATCAGTTAAGTTCAGTTCAAGAAACGTTCGTTTTATGTAATAAGGAACTGTGCTGGGCACCGAGGACATAAAAACAAAGAATTCTGTCATTCACTCTACTGCCAGAGTCCCATCTAACAGGAAGTATAAAGCATGTTTGCTGTTTAGACTGGGCTGTTGAAACTGAGAGTTACAAAAGATCAAACAACTAAATACATATTTAACACAAGATGCCACTTTAGACCAAAAAATCCAAGAATCCACCTGATAAGACGGTGGCTGAAAAAGATTACACTGACCTGTTCTTCCTTTGCTTAAGAATAGATGAACTAGACTCTTGGGTTTCCAGTGCTAGCATGTGTAGCCAGTGAGAGAACTCCTGGTGCCGGTAATGAATAATACAAGTGTTCAGAACCAGGGAGGCTGAGAGGTCAATGGTGGTCACCTGGAAACGAAGACACCAGAACTGTGGGTTCAGGTTTTATCTTATATGCTCATGACGCAATGACATACGGGGAGAGCAGAAAAAGGAATGATTCTTGGTCAACAGACCTGCACGTTAGCCTTGAGGGAGTTGAGGCAGACAATGCGCTGGCGGCTCTGGGATAGCAACAACCCATCTGTAAGGGCAAAGGGCAGATGAGAGGAGGACACGGAGAGGATGAGAGGAAAGACTAGGAGAGGGTCAGGGGCGGGCGCGGAGACGAAAAGAATGTCACCAACACTCGTTAGTTTCAGTACATTCCCAACTCCCCCTCCTCTGCTTCACTGATACTGAGTTAAGAAGACCAAGTAAGGCATTGGGGAATGTGTGACTGGTCCTCCCGTTCTCTCTCAGTACCACTGACCCCACCCATGAACCTTTCAGAAGGAGTTCGGTGCTCATCTGTGCCACATCAGAATTCGCCGTGAAGCTTCGGAGGGGCAGCTGATCCTCGTCACGGTGGTAGAGGAAATGCAGCAGCTTCAATGTCCAATTCAGGTGCCTGGACCAGATACAGAGTCTGGCTTAGAAACACGTGGGATGCTAGTCTTACTCCCCTTCCCCCTTCACACAAGCTCAGTGTAGCTACTGGGCTGGTTATGGAGACCCCAGCACACAGCTCCAACTATCACTCTCCACACTTCTGTGTCAGGGGAGAGACCTCACCTCTTTTGACTATTCATGGACAACACCACACTTGTGATCTCCATCTTCACTTTGACCTGGTCCGGCAGCTGCTGAAGGAGGTATAGGCCAGGCAGAGTTGGCTCAGCCAAGTCCTCTGTCACCTCTGAAAACACCAATAAATAATACAAAAGCCATCAAGTCTCTCTTAACACTCAAGTCTCTCAATATGCCATGCCCTCTTCAGCCAAACGTTCCCATGTAAAGTAGGCTCGGCAAACCTCCAAACTTAGGCAATAAGGCCAAGATCCCAGGGATCCAGGCACCCACTGTACTTCCTTCCCCAGGGTCTGAAAAACAGTCTGGAGGACTTCCCTGGTGGCGCAATAGATAAGAATCTGCGTGCCAATTCAGGGGACACAGGTTCAACCCCTGGTCCAAGAAGATCCCACATGCCAACTAAGCCTGTGCGCCACAACTATTGATCCCGTACTCTAGAGTCTGCGAGCTACAACTAAGGAGCCTGTGTGACACAACAACTGAAGCCCAAGTGCCTAGAGCCTGTGCTCAAGAACAAGAGAAGCCACCGCAATGAGAAGCCTGCGCACTCTAACAAAAGAGTAGACCCAGCTCTCTGCAACTAGATAGCTGGCATGCAGCAACAAAGACCCAGTGTGGATAAAAATAAAACAATGAATGTAATAGTGTGTACATGTAAAAATAAACAACTAAAAAATAGTAAGAGAGCAGGTTATTATAATGAAAAAAATACGGACTTTGGGGCCAAATAATTTAAACCCCACTTTTACTACTGACTACCCATGTGATCTCAGTCAAGTTACCTAATCTTCCTAGGCACTTTAGTTTCCTCATTTGTGAAATGCTGAGGATTTAGCAGGGGAACATGTACAAAACACAAAGTTCAGACCTCATTTATGATAATTACTCACTAAATGTTCTTTCACGTACCACAGGCAAATGCCTTCTTTCCTCTAGCTATCCTCAAAGGCCAGGATTAAAGGCCATGGCAAATAACAAACAACACCTAAATGAGTGGTAAGACGACTTTTTTTTTCCCTACTTCCAAAAGAATGCCCAACAGGGAAGCTAAGAAGCTCACTGACTGGGACTTTACCTGAACAGGGAAGAGGCTTGGGGGCCAGGCCTGTGCCCTGGCGCAGCAGCTGACTGTGAAAGAGGCCCTCATGCAGTTCGGCATGGAGTGTCCACACATCCACCGTGATCGCCTTCAGTTGCCCGCTGCTGATGCCCACCTCGAGACACAGCTTTAGGGCAAGTGAGAGCTCCGCTAGACAAGTTTCCTCCTACAGGGAAGATAAGCCTCTAAGGTGTGACTGTGTCGGGAGCTTGCGGTCAAAATGCTATGGTTTGGAACACATCCCCGAGGGAACCCCATAGCACACATAATCTAGAGTGCAAGCCCTGAGCGCCTTCATATTTTACGCCGAGAAGAAAAACAAGGCATCTGAATGACTGTGACATACTCACCAACTGGCCGCTCTTCAGAACTTTGCTGTTGATCTGACTTAGGCTCACCTCACATTTCAGCCTGGGAAAGGAAAAATAAAAAGAGCACCTGGCTCCTTTCCTCATCATTTACCTTCGATCAAGCTTTGTTGGCTGGAAGGCACAAGGCAAGCAGAAGTGCTTAATCTTACTCTCTCCTCAAATTACAGAATGAGAGAACTTGACACCTTGATAAGAAAGCCCTGATATCCACCCAGCCTGAAACAACTGTAAGGCAACAACAGGGTTACCGAACCTTCTACCCCGTGCTTACCTCTTCCCATCACTATCCAAAAGAAAACTGCTTTCTCTGATCTGAATATGCCACAAGGACTCAGAAGTAGCCACCTTGAGGACCATGATGTTTATAGAATCTACATGAATGGAGAACAGCTGGAAGGAAGATGCAAAGATGAATGATTAATATCAAGGCAATGTCGTGCCTTTCCAATGGAAAAATAATAAGGCACCTCTTAGCATTATGCCTTAAAAAGCCACCCATGACTCCAAAGCCAGCCATTCCTACTTCAGTCCAGGGAAGTGGGAAAGTGGCCTCACCTGGCAGATTTTCAGTAAGGATGGGCTGAAGGCCAGCTCCTTTTGGTGTGCCCCAGTACTCTGGGAGAATGGGGCAAACAGGTTGGAAACCTTCTGTAGGTCAGTTCTGATACGTACTTCTCCAAAGCACAAGGCCACATAGTGTCTGTCCAGGAGAGAAATCTCACTGCCATCAGGTCCAAACCCCTTCCATACCAGTCTTTTCCCCTCCCTCATACCCATTTTCCCATCCTCCCTAAAAACAGCTCAAATCATGGAAGACAGTCTCAGAGTACTTATCAATATCTGTCTCACAAAACAACAGCTTCCAGGCTAACCCAGAGACACCATCAAGAACCCGCTTCCCTCCTTGGGCTGTGGGGCCTCTGTAAACGAATCTCAATCTGCAAACCACAATCCTAAAACATTCCCTAAGAGGAGAGTGAAGAGATAGGGTACTCACGGCAGATCATGGCTAAGGAGTTTGCTGGAAATCCACAGGCTATCGATTTCCTAAAACAGTGTGGGAGGAAGCTTTGTACACTGGCTGTTAGGTAAGCCCGGAGCAGTTTGACAAGACAAGAAAGGGTATAAGAGGAGGAAGTGCGAGAGCCCTTCCACTATTCTCCATTCCATTTCCCCCAGCCTCTCTCCTCAGCACTATATCTTGTTCCTCTCAGTGACATTGGTTAGACTTTAATATTTCTCTTTCATGGATTTTTGCCATTTCCCCTCTTATATCAGAATGGTAATCTTCGTTATCTTGGTTCTCTGCCTTACTTCTGTATTTTTGTTCTGTACTTTACTTCCCTATTTTTTTTTTACATGCCCTGGACACCCTGTGCCTCAAAAGCATTTTTAAAAGAACTTGCATCAGTTCCAGTATTCTCAGATACACTCTAAAATCATCTTGGCAAAGGGGTGGCAAGGCTGGGTTAACTAGGAAAGCCACCAGGATTTTTT
>SJYQ01017083.1:21517-43357 GCA_006410935.1 Redunca redunca | reverse complement strand
CTGCAGTGCAGGAGACCTGGGTTCAATCCCTGGGTTGGGAAGATACCCTGGAGAAGGAAATGGCAACCCACTCCAGTATCCTTGCCTGGAAAATCTCATGGACAGAGGAGCCTGGTGAGCTGCAGTCCATGGGGTCCCAAAGAGTCGGGTACGACTGAGCGACTAACACTGAGAATAGCACTATTTAGGCACTGGGCTAGGAGGGGGATATTACTGAAGTAGAGAATATTGTTCTTGCACTTGAGCAACAATTTACCTGGGGAGCAAGCATAATTACGTGAAATAGATAATTCAGAGTCAACTTTATTTTGCCTGTTTCCTTCTCTGTAAAATGAAGGCACTGGACAGTTTCTGTCCAACTCTAGTACAGTGATGTCAATACAAGCTAAAGAAATTTAGCTTTAGCTTCTTTGACATACTTATTTCAAAATATGTACTTCACATCCCCTTGCTCTGACATTCTAACCTCCTAAACATCTTTCAGGCTTTCTCTTGGAGACTTTTTTCACTCCTACAGATAAAGCAGCATTTCAGCTTTCACCTAGGTTACCCAGAGTTGCTTTTACCCCTCCAACTGGTTTCCTTTCACATCTAGTCCTCTTATCGTTCATTTCACATCTCCCCAAGGCCCCGGCACTTTTTTTTCCCCTAAGTTCATACTTATCTCCAGTGCTAGAGGTCCTCCATCCACGTTGTAACCTGCAGCCCCAAGGTATATTCTTTCTTTCCTGACTTTCAGGAAGGGCCCAACAACTGAGTAAAAACACTGACCAAGCCATGGAGAGGTACTTGCAACACAACTCCCTACTCTTACATTATGAAGAGTTACTCTTTATTCAACTGTTTCCTATCATTTCCTTTCTCCCCAGACTGTTATCACTCTACTCCCAACCATCTCAATAGCATGAAACGTTGATTTTGTCATTTGTCTACTTCTTAAGCAAGCAATGCAACTAAAATGGAAAAAGAGGAGAGAAGGCAGAGATGGAGTTCCTCAAGTAGTTCCGGGCCTCAGCTTACTGAGACAAGTCCTTGTAAAAGGGATCAATCCTTTTAATGTTATGGGCTACATCTGCCACAGACTTGATATCCCCAAATGTTCAACATTAACTCCCTAAAGCAAGTTAAGGAAAAAAATCCAGGTTTCTAAAAATAAAAAGGGCCTGCTAAGTTACGAAATTCCAGCAGATGGCAGTCACTTCTGTTTATCGCTCACATCCTTGAAGGACAGAGGAGCAAACCTCCTGGATCTACCCAGCAGAGAAAAGAAGTGAGGTGAACAGAGAACAAAAACTTTCTAACCCCTTTTCAAAGAGAGATATTTATATTTGTCCAAAAAGTATAGCTATCTCCCAAGGGCTAAGTACAGTTGTACTGCAGTAAAAAGAACATATGGCAGACACAGCTGAATCCGTATATTCAAATTACTTACTAGCTTTAAGAATCCAGGCAATAACTCAACTATCTGTTCTGCATTGGTAAAATTGTGGCATCTACCTGGTAATGTATTTGTGTGGATTAAATGAGGTGAGATCTATAATATGGTGCCTGCTGCTGGTGATGCTGCTAAGTCGCTTCAGTCGTGTCCGACTCTGTGTGACCCCATAGACGGCAGCCTTCCAGGCTCCTCCATCCATGGGATTTTCCAAGCAAGAGTACTGGAGTGGCGTGCCATTGCCTTCTCTGAATATGGTGCCTAGTATTTAGCAAATGGTAAATAAATGTTGGTTCCACTTTCTACCTCTACCCCTTTTGCTCAAGTGCAGTAACATATCCAAAGTAAAACATTTTACTATTTATTAAGGGTCTTTAGCCATAGTTAGTCCAAAGAAGGCAATGGCACCCCACTCCAGTGCTCTTGCCTGGAAAATCCCATGGATGGAGGAGCCTGGAAGGCTGCAGTCCATGGGGTCACTGAGGGTTGGACACAACTTAGCAACTTCACTTTCACTTTTCACTTTCTTGCATTGGAGAAGGAACTAGCAACCCACTCCAGTGTTCTTGCCTGGAGAATCCCAGGGATGGGGGAGCCTGGTGGGCTGCTGTCTATGGGGTCACACAGTCGGACACGACTGAAGTGACTTAGCAGCAGCAGCCATAGTTAAGTCAAAAATCTAATAAAAATGAGGTGCTGAGGGAAAAGAGAAAGTAAAGACGGAAAAAGTAGGATGCAGGTAAGGCTCTCAAAAGGGTCCACAACATACATGTATATGCATGGCTGAATCCCTCCGCTGTTCACCTGAAACTATCACAACATTGTTAACTGGCTATACACCAATACAAAATAAAGTTTTTTTAAAAAATGAGGATCTACATCAAAGGTTCCCATATCTCAAAACTTAGCAACGACTTTTAGGACTCAAGGATTAATCAGATTATGAAATAGCACACCTAATAAATGATAACACAGTGACTAACAATGAAATTCTTTTATCATTTTAAAGAAAGTAGAAGAAAAATCACACACATTAATAATCCATGATGCCAAATTTCTAAGGAATAAAAATTTCCTAGCTAGGAGGGATGACTCCTTCAGTTTTTGTCCTATTAATATCAATAAAAAGCTTCTGCTCCTTCACCAACAAGTCTTGTACTCAGAAAGAACTGACCCAAGTCTGGGAGAACCACCCACTCAAGTGTGAAGGGCTGAAGCTTCCAAACACAGCCCCAGTTTCCTGTGATGCGTCTTCATCTCAGTGGGGACACAGTCACTGCCCGGGGAACCCATGGCAGGGTCCAAAGGGCGAAGGAGCAACAGCCGTCTTGGAACACTGAGAGGTGACAATGGCTCGAAGCCTGCAGACTCAGAGCTCTGTGTGGTGGCCTTCCGCCTTCAGCAACTCACTGGGCTTCATGAAGATGCCTTCCATGGCTTTCCAGTAGTTGTTCTGGCTTGGCTGGGCCATGCCGTGAACCTCTTTTTGCCCACTGATGGGTCGACCATATTGTTCTCCTGTGACAGACAGCAGAACCTCAGTGGAAGAATGCTTGAACCGCACCTCACCGTCCCTCACCCAGTAGGGCCCATTACAGAGCACTGTCCAGTCATCCAGATAATCGCCTTCACCTTCCTCACCAAAAGCACTCACTTCCTGGAAGACACAGATAGGTAGCAATATTACTATAGCTGACACACAGGCTTGAAAAGGGGACGGAGGGAATGGAAAGAAAATGAGGCTATCCAAGAGTGAAAAATAAAAGGCTCTCCAGTGTTGTTTAAAAATAAATTATTTTGCAAATAATCCTCTAGTTGCCTTATATTTTCTATTATAGTCTGAAAACACTTCATCTCTTATTACTTGACTTTAAATATTCCTACCTCATTCCCTTAACTAGACATTAAGTGACCTGATGAGAAACACAAGTTAGAAATGGGATGGGCTCTGGAGACAGGCAAACCTTGAATGTCAGCTTTGTCCCTTTCTGTGTAACTCCTTTGCGGTTTCGTTTTCTCCTCTATAAAGTGATGATGATAATACCTTACAAAATAATTGGGAGAATTAAATAATAAATATTAACTGAGCAAAGTATAGCAAATTCTATTGTCCACTTGTATTCTAATCCCATGCCCCATAAAGTCAAAAATTCAGAGTTTCTATAACAATTTTAAAAGTTGCTGATATTTCAGACATACATAATTTTTTTTTTAATTGAAGTACAATTGACCTACAACACTATGTTACTTCCAGGTGCACAACATATTGACTCAATATTTCTATACATTACAAAATGATCACTACCAAACACATGTAACTTAAATATACACTCAGAGCTATAAAATTTTAGAAGAAACTACATGTAATTAATAATCCTACTACTATACTTGTGGACTTCCCTCGTGGTTCAGATGGTAAAGCGTCTGTCTACAATGCGGGAGACCCGGGTTCGATCCCTGGGTCGGAAAGATCCCCTGGAGAAGGAAATGGCAATCCACTCCAGTACTATTGCCTGGAAAATCCCGTGGACAGAGGAGCTTGGTAGGCTACAGTCCATGGGCTCACAAAGAGTCGGAAACGACTGAGCAACTTCACTCACTATACTATATACTGGAACTGAACAACTAAGTAATGGATGACAGTGTTGGGAGCCAGGTATCTCACTGTTAAGAGTAGGAATTTACAAATAAGCAGAGAGGAGGCTAAAATGATCTATGTGGCAATGGATTAGAGTTGGAGATATCAGTAAGAACTCATGTCTAACTTATAGATACAGATAATTACATATATGACCACTTATAGACATGTATATATACACATACAGGCATGTTATTTCTTTGCTCTGGCAGGTGAGAGGATCTCAAAGAAACAAAACCCCAGTAGCAGTGAGTTCATGCAAGGCCTAGATCTTGGTTTCTAAGAATACTCTTCTCCAATAAACAGAAGCAGGACTCCGAAGGGAAATAGCTGAATCTAGGACTGGGGAAAGAAATAGACAAGATAAGCCCATAATAATTTAGTGCCATAAAGTAAGGAAGTGTTAAAAACACAGCCACACACAAACACAATGATGGGAGCATGTCAAATGGATACAGGAGGCAACTGAAAGAGCTCCCAACAGCCAAAGTTGGAATGTGAGCAACATAATAAAAGACAGTGGTATTGGATAATAATTCAAAGTACATATAAAAAAAAATCCAGGAATCCATATCAAGAAGTCCATATCAATGTAAATAAGTGATTGAATAAATACAGAAAAAACAAATCTCCCATGCAGAAGAATTCCAAATAAATTATGTAGCTATCCCACCCTAGAGGAGGAGAAGCGTAACTCCCCACTCAAGTAAGGGCTGTGCACAGTGACACAAGAGTCAGAGTTCTTCGTCCGAAGAGTACAGTACGTAAAGGCGAAAGAGGACAAGAATAACTTTACCAGACAAACCTGGTACTTCAGCCAGGTCATCAATATCAGCAATCATAAGATACTATGTACCCGTGAGAGAGGAGATGAAAATGGTACTTTACCTCTGTGGTCTACCTCCCCAAAACCTTTATAAATCTGGTCTAATCATAAGAAAAAGATCAGACAAATTCCAACAGAGGAGCACCCTATCGTATACCTGATTGGCACTTCTCCAAACTGTCAAGGTCAACAAAAACAAGAAGGATGTAAGAAACTGTCACAGCCAAGAGTAGCCTAAGGAGACAACTAAATGTAATGTGGATGGGATCCTGGAACAGAAAAAGAACATTAGGTAAAAACTAAGGAAATCAGAAGGAGCTATAGACTTTAGCTGATAACAGTGTATCAGCACTGTTTTACTAACTGTAACAAATTTGCCATACTAATGCTAAAAATGTTAACAGGGAAAACTATGTAGCGAGTGGAGGTGAGAAGAAAGCACTCATTAAGGGATCCACATACTCAAAAGTTCAAGGCTTTAAAAAAAAGGGGGGGCACAATTCCTAATTCATTCTCCTAATGTGGTTAGTTGATATCATTAGAAAATAATAACACTTTTTATTGCAAGTTTGGAAAACATTGGGTTTCTTTATTGCAAGATTCACCAAGTTAACCTATGATACACTAACATATACCTAGCCTCTCTTTCTGCCTCATCTCTTGATCTAGATGTAATCTCTGTTTTGACCAGAAACAATTTCCTTCTCCTTATAAGACAGGCAATTCTTCAGGTCTGCACAGAAGAGATTTATACCTGGAAGAGAAAGGGCTAAGAACCAAGATATCAAACAACTCAACTGAGGAAATGCTCTGTTGAGCAGCAGTGACCCATAGAACGCCACCTCACCTGGTTTCCAGAAAGGGGTGAGGTGAAGTGGTGACTATGGAGGTTTCGGCCAGTGTTGACATGTGTCAGCCGGATAGGCTGACCGCATCTGATGGGAGTTCCCCTCTCACACACTGTGGCTGTCTTCCCTCGTATCCTCCAGTAACTGTTGCTGTCATCCACAGAGGTTACACCTGTCACCGACTGCTGCCCACTACCTGTAGTCAAAAAAAAATAAGTATATATAAAGGACCAGTCAGAATGGCCATCATCAAAAAAATCTACAAACAACATATGCCAGAGAGGATGCAGAGAAAAGGGAACCCTCTTGCACTGTTGACAGGAATGTAAATTGATACAGTCACTATGGAAGACAGTATGGAGATTTCTTAAAAAACTAGGAATAAAACTATCACATGACCCAACAATCCCACTACTGGGCATATAGCCTGAGAAAACTGTAACTGAAATGGACACATGTACCACAGTTTTCATTGCATCACTGTTTACAATAGATAGGACATGGAAGCAACCTAGATGTTCATTGACAGATGAATGGATAAAGAAGCTGCGGTACATATATACAATGAAATATTACTCAGCCATAAAAAGGAACACATTTGAGTCAGTGCTAATGAAGGAGATGAACCTAGAGCCTATTATACAGAGTAAAATCAGAAACAGAAAAACAAGCATCATGTACTGATGCATACATATGGAATCCAGAGAGATGGTGCTGATGACCTATTTGCAGGGCAGCAACGGAGACATAGACAAGAAACTTATGGGCCTGGAGCCGAGGGCAGGAGGAGTGGCTGGAGGGAGGGAAGGAAAGGGTGGGATGAATGGAGAGAGTAGCAAGGGAAAATGCACCATATGTAAAATGGATAGCCAGTGGGAATTTGCTGTGTGACTTGGGGAATTTAAACTGGGGCTCTGTGTCAAGCTAAAGGAGTGGGATGTGGTGGGTGGTAGGAGGCAGGTTCAAGAGGGAGGGGATGTGTATACTTATTATTGATTCATGTTGATGTATGGCAGAAAACAGCACAATACTGTAAAGCAATTACCCTTCAATTAAAAATAACTACATTAAAAAAATTATTAAGTTACAGATACTTCTCTTCTAACCTTTATCAATAAAGGGTTTTTATATACAAGGAAAAAAACGGAAAAGAGGGTGAGCTCAACTTGACTCCTCTCTTTCCTATGGCTAATAATGTGCCCTGTGTCACTAAAAAGGTTTGGAGGAGTGGGAAGGAAACCCTATGTTTCATAATATATTTTTCTTCTATGACATTAAAACATGTATGAGAAACACAACGTATTTATATAGTATTAGTTACTGTATGATAAACTATATTTAAGAGTGTACCGTATTGGAATAGTCCAAAAATTTGCATCAAAGGGCACTAAATAAATGAACATATGTGGTTTTCTTGAAGCACAGGCAGTGCTTAACCTGTATACAGTAGTCTGGACATCCCCCAGTATATGTCAGTTATCTAATCATATTTTTAATTGTTTGTAACATTATTCAGTGTTCACTATGTATTACAATCTACTACCTGCAGTTAAAAAAAAAATCCAAAATTTTCATTACAATCCAAAACATTTTTTTATCCTATTTCACAATGAAAATGAGACCAGTTTTTGCTGTCAACTTTAATCCAACAAGCCATTACAGTTATCAATTCCTTTTAAGTAAAGTATCAACATGTTACAAAAGTATTCTTAAGTCTTTTAAATTTGGTTCATAATGATTACAGAAGGTGTGACTTTGCATGTTAAAAGGTTGTCTTACCTCGTTAAATATATACCTACAGACTTGAAAAAAGAGGGAATATACAAATAATAATTGCTAACTAGCTAACCTGTATTTGAGCACTTACTAGGTGTCAGATACAGCTCAAGCCTTTTACTTGAATATTCTTATTTGATACACTCGTCTATTCTCTGGGATAGGTTTTACTATCATTGCCCCCATTTTATACTGGAGTGTTAAAAAAGATGAATAGTATGTCCAAGATTACACAATCCCAAGAGACAGTGCAGGGTTTGAACCTAGGTGGCCCGACTCTACAACTCTTAACCACTTGACCACTTGGCTTCCCACAAAGCTTTATTTACTGTCAAGCTCTCCCAAATAGCCCACTCATATAAACTCCAGGGACATTCTCTTCCCTACGCCTCATTCAGTACTCAATTCTTTGAAGGTACTACATATTTCCCAGATGCTCTCCTCAGTCATTCTTGCCTTTTCCTCCTAGCTTTCCCTTCATTCCCCTACCCGTGTCAGAAAGTAACCTTTCAATGACACTTTCCGTTTACCACTTAACACACAGTGTTGTACCATAGTCCACAGTTATCTGGGTCAATGTTTATGACTAAACTACCACTTTCTCTCTTGTTTCTTCTACTCAACCCAATGATTTTGTACATTTTTTTAAAGGGTAAACCAACTCTCCCTCCTTAATTCCGGTTCCTGCCGTAACAGTTCTCTGGGTCCTCACTGCTATGCTTCACTAAATCGCAGTCCTGACTTTCTGCCTCTTACTTTTTCACTTTCTGTTCAACCCTCCACTTCCTCTCCCATTCTTACACTTAGGGATTACCCAGAGTTCCATCCCTGGCCTTAGACATTCTTAAATAATGGTTGGGGATCAGGACAAAAGCATTTACATGTGCTTCAATGAGCTTTTCAAATAATTCAAATTGACACCAGATTGCAAACCACAGTTCATCCTGGGCAATTTTATTTACTCTTCCCACATCTTCAGTCACCACTGAGCCAATGATGTTGTACTTAATTCTCTACCTCAGGCTCAGCACAAATCTCTCTTCTGAGCTCCAGACTTGAACCTGGTTCTCAAATCTGGCTACCTATCAGGAGCATGTGAAGAGCTTTCTAAACCTATAGATTCCTACTGGCAGGTCTCTCTCCACCCACATTCTGACTCGATTTAGTAGATCCAACATAGGAAACCAGTTCAAATTAAAATACAATAAACCTGACATATAGTAGGTATTCACTTAATAATCAAAGATTATTAAGATGTCCCAACAATGACAATTCAGTTCCTCTTCTAGTCTAAGTGGTCAGACAGGTTTTGGGTATCATGAACCACAGACCCATCTGCAAACTACAGACCTATATCCATCTAAGAGAACTCTTTCCTCTCTTAGCTAATAGCATCATCAGTTATCGAAGACAGAAATCTAGCAGTCATCTTGCACACCTCTCACATCTCTCTAGCTGAACTTTTTTTTCTCCTTTCTGTTTTTGTTTTCCTGTAACATGCTGACTGGCACACTACTGTATTTCCTGTATCTAGTACAATCTTAGGCACATAGTAGTTGCTCACTAAATCTACACTGAATGACTGAACCCACAAATAACTGCTGACTTATAGATGAACCCACAAGCTAAGCGCTTTAATTTCATACATTAACAAGCCCTCTAAACAGTTTCCTCTTCAATTCCAGTTGAGTTCTTTAGTTTACAAGAAGGGCAAGGTTTGAGTGAAAAGAGGCCAAAGAAGAGTTGAAGAGCAAGTGTGAGATGGAAAAGAGCTAAACAGAGGGTTATAGTCTTTAAAGACTGAAGTCTTGGAAGACTTCAGCAATGTAACAGCACTTACTTTAATTTTCTGTATGTCTGTCCCTCCTGCCCTGAGTACTGCAGCCTGCAGTAGCTGAAAGCGGGCTTTGAACCTGGACAGATTTGGATCGAACTCCGTCACGGTCATTCACTAGCTGCCAAGGCCTTGAGCATGCGATTTATTTGAGTGTTTCCTCATCTGTACAATGAGGTTAATAATAGTCTATACCCCGTAGTAACGTTGTAGTCTTTAAAAGTAATTATGTAACATGCCTGGCACGAAGCGCACCAGATAGAAACTAGGATTACGATTAAGATGCCTAAGGACCACTGAATTTTCGGACTCGGCCTCCAGACCTCNGCTCATTGGTACAGAATCCGGCAACATTGCAGGAGGCACAGAGGATGCGGTTCGTTCCCTGGGTCAGGAAGACCCCCCCTGGAGGAGGAAATGGCAACTCACTCCAGTATTCTTGCCGAAAATCCCAGGGACAGAAGAGCCTGGCAGGCTACAGGCCATGAGGTCGCAAAGAGTCAGACACGACTAAGGAACTTAACACACACAGGCACACACATCTATCCATCCATCAAACGCCTACCACACATATCAGATTGGACTATTAAGTTAAAAGTTTATTTTCTTCCAGTTTCTGCCTTTCCCTTCAAGGACTCCCTTGAACCAGCCGAAGCAGTTCATTTCCCTTGTTTGTTGCAAGTACTGATGCTTATTTTTCTGTTATCTATCCAGAAATACTTCTGCAAGAGAGTATTAAGTTACACTGCTGCTGTGAATGAACATGAAGAGTGTAAAGAATTTTGAACTTAATCTCTTTGGAGGAAAAAAGTTCAGTTTGACCTTTTTAAGTTCAACTGTTTATCTGAAAATTGCTGATTTTTGTCTTCTTTGTATTGATTACAAAAGTATGATTGCTCCCCCATCAGTTGTGAATTTAGAGCTCTTACATGACTTGCCCTCCAGCCAGTAGAAGTCTGAAACATTTGACAGCTTATTTAGTTGGTTTGGGTGGCAGCTAGATCAGATTAGCGTGGTATTGCTACCAAGATTTAAAGAGGTTTAAATCTCATCCGGGAACTAATCACATCAGGAAGTGATCCAGTCACATTTTGCAGTTGAATTTCCTTCAGAGTTTGATGCTGGGTTTTCTCGTGCTTCCTTCAGATGATCCAGTTCTGTGGCTTTAAGTACCATCTGAAAGCAGGCCTCTCCCAAGTTTAATCTCTAGCCCTGCCTTCTCTCCTCTGTGTTTAAGAATCACACAAGATACCTGTTTAACAGCTCCATTTGAAAGTCTCTTAAACATCCCAAACCTGGTATTAGAAAAAGAAAAAAAAATTTTTTTCCCATCATTCCAAACCTGGTCTTCCCTACCTTACTGAGTGGTGCTTGATGAGAGTACCAAAGCCCGACCTCTTTCTAATTAACAACTTAGATCTTTCATTAAGTCTTGTCACTTCTACCTTCAAAATGTGTTTCAAGTCTCTCTTCTCCGTTTCCTCCCTGTTCCAAGCCACCATTATCTTTTGCCCAAGCTCCCACGATAGTATCTTCAGTTTCCTCTGCTTCCACCTAGAACCTCTCCCAGTCCATAGCAGGATCAGAGCAGATCATGTCATTTCCATTTCCAGTGGCTTTCTGTAGCCTTCACAGCCCAGCTCGAGCAGGTCCCTTCTCCCTCTCACATTCTTCTGCCTTCACCATTCTTTGGTCACATGACCTTGGGATATGGCCTGCTGTGTTTCAAGTTCTTGCCCACCTTTTCTGCCAGAAACCCCTTCTGGCTCTGCATACTATAGCCTACCCGTGCTTCATGTCTCAGTCTAAACTAAGTCTCTCAAAGGGGAGACTGTTTATTTCCTTTTTATCATTTATAGCCAGCTTTATTTTGTTCGTGGTCATTCTCCTGGACCAGATTATAGTTATCCTAGGGGCAGAGATTTTGCCTTGTATGTGCCTGCGTGTAGTAGGCACTCATTAAATATAAGTGCTTACTGAATTAGCAAGTAAACTACTAAGTCAGTTCTTGGTCTAAAATCCTGTAGGACCGTCCCAGCACCTTTCAGTTAGAATCCAAAATCCTTAAGAAGATCCTTGTGACCTCACCTCTGACTCATGGACTCTTCTCCAGTCAAACCAGCCCTCACTATTCCCACCTCAGCATATTCTGAGCCTTGTGCCGGAGCCCTTTTCTCCAACGGTGCCGGTGCTGCTCCTTGAACCACCTCCAAAGAAGCCAGCTCCTCTACTTAGTTAATTCCATTTTCCTTAAAAAAAAAAAAATTCCACCTTACTCTTAAGGTCTTTCAAGCCACTTGCTCAAAATCAGGTTAGAATCCTCTATTACAGGTTCCCACGGTACCTTTGCCATCATTTCTTTAAAGACCTTCCATACTTGTAGATCAGGGGTTACCAAACTAAGGCTCCAAAATAAATGGGCCAAATTAGGCCACTCCTATTCATTTACATACTGTGTCTGCTCTTGTACTGCTAGGGCAGATCTACCCCTTGGTGTTAGAACAGGAACTGTCTGCTCCCAACCCCCTCTCCATGTTGCACAGGATTCAGTAACTGTTGCAGGGATTCTGAATCTGGTTACATATTGTTGTTTCTGCTCTTATTTTTTTCCTTATCTCCAAAGGAAACATGGAAAGAAAAAAATAAATTAGTTATTACGTTTTAACCATTATTAACAGTAGTGGCATTGAGAAGATTCTAAGAGGGTTATTTCTTATAAATAATGGTGTGCATGTTAAAATGATTGTAGGTAAAATTCTAATGATGTGATTAAGATTTTTCATAACATAGTTCTGAATCCCAAATTTAATAAAAGAACTTGTCTTAAGTGGATTCTGAATACTTCTGTCTGTTAAGCTCTTAGGTTTTTGGATTCCAAATTGGGCAGTCATTTTTGAGCATCATTGGAATAGTCCTAGGCTCTTGCTCATCAAATGCAGAGTGCCTTATAGTGTAAACGCCACACCAGACTTCTGGGGCTATTCTTCAGACCACTGGGCCCTTTCAAACCTTTTGCTCATAAGGTTTTGCTCATGCTGCTTTTTTCTGACTATCTTCTTACCTCCTCTCAACTCAGGCATCACCTTTTGTGTGGCGTTCTCTGACGACCTCTGTCTTCATATTGCTTTCATAGTTCTTGTATGTACCTGCCATAAAACATTTATTATGCTTTGTCATAACTTCATTTACAAGTTTTTTGTGAGGTGAATGTGAACAGGAGGGTCAAAAGCATATTTTACTTATGTTTATATACCCAAGTCCCAGCACAGAGCTGTACCCTAAGAAAAACAAAACTGTAAATGTTAATTGAAGCTGCCAGTGGAGGGAATTACAGACATCTTTTTGCTCTGGTCTCCTTTTAATTGCCTCCCTCACCGTCTTGTTCAAAGGGAGGGACTGCAGAGGGCCTCCCCTGTGGCAATCTGATCCCAGCTCCATTCCTCTTCCAGAGAATGTCATGGTAACCGACAGCCTCTCCCTTTGAGCCACATCTTCTACTGCAGCTGTGCTTCCGCCTGGAGAAACCTCCTTGCACTACCCCACTGCCCTCCTGGATCTGTTTCAGTAGTGAGTTTAAGTTTAGAGTCTGAATATGGGAAAAATTCAAGAGCCTAAGTACTAAATACAAAATCCAAACAACCTCAGAGTCTTCTCAGATGTCATTTATTAGTGATAATCATAGACTAATCAGCGGTCTTTTTGTCCTGGAATAGTTGCTGCTGGCCACCCTCAGCCTGCAGTGCTGCTGCAGCGCCCTCGGCACATCCTGCTCCCCCAGGTTGCAGCAAGTCAGGATTGCTTCTGGCACAGCCTCTTTAACTGGAAGTCTTGGCAGTGAGCTAGATTGGGGGCCTTTCCCAGCTATATAGCACAGCATGTACTTCATTGCTAACCTAGGGGATGGGAGGAAAGCTGCGCGCAGCACAGAGCACCAGCTTCCCCCAGAAGAGAAGAAAGCCATTGCTTTCATTAGGTAGACTGACTATTTCTCTCTGCTTAGTAGGCTGTAGGGCATCTGGTCTGGAGGAGCCAGCGTCTAGTGTGAAGATGTTGAGGCCTTAGAAGACTGAATTTGTGGGTCTGATAGCCTAATTAAAGCAAGCGGTGTGTGGGGGCTGCTGTACCCAAATCTATTTTTAATGACTCAGCTTAGGGCTGAGGGGGAGCCATATTAAAATTAGAGTACTGCATTTAATTGACAGAAGTTTTAGATACTCTCTTCTCACTTTTGGCTGCACTCAGGATAATGACCTTAAGGAGACAGATCTTGAGGGGGGCAGGGGGCATCAATCTAACCAAGGCTTCCAATATCACCATCCTGTGGGACTTAAACATGGTTTAATAGAGGGGGCTCCCATACTTTTTGATCTCAAGACCTCTTTATACTCTTGAAGGTAATATAAGATTACAAAGACATTTTGTTTATGTGAGTTACATCTATGGATGTTTATGAGATTTATATGTATAGGTGTTTTCCCCAGATTAGAAGTTAAAACTAATAGATAAATGTTAGTTGATTTTAATCTAATAATAAACCTGTTTGCAATATACAGGTATATCAAATCAACACATTATGCACCTAACTTTATACAGCATTATGTGTCAATTATAGTTGACCCGTGGACAACAGGGAGCTGTGTTGCTGACCCCCCCCCCCAACACACACACACACAATGTGCATACTGCTATCTCTGCCTCAAAAACAAAGGAATTGATGAATGCCTCACCCAAGGGCAAGAAGCTGAAACATTTTGAATGGAATCAAAACTCAAACCTGGATTCTTTTGATTCCACATATTGTGATCTCTAACAGAACACAAACTTTCTCCCACACTTAATTTTAAGATATGTACAATGAAAATACAGATACTACTCTATTTACTGGGGGGGGGGGGGGAATCCACATACAAGTGAACCCATGCAGTTCAAACCCATGTTCAAGGGCCAGTTGTTTACGAGTGAAACTGAGAAAATAAGCCTGCTACACTCTAACATTTTATGGAAAACACATATAATCTTCAAAACAAAATAAAATGTAGTAAGAAGAGTAGCATTATTTTTGTTTGTTTGGGGGTTTGTGAGGTGGTTGGGTTGTTTTTTGTTGTTTTTGCATTTTTGGCAAATTTTTTTAAAAATATTTATTTTATTTATCCCTCTTGGCTGCCTCAGGGGTTAGTTGTGGCACATGGGCTTAGTTGCTCTGCAGCATGTGGGATCTTAGTTTCTAGACCAGGAATTGAACTCGCATCCCCTGCATTGCAAGGCAAATTCTTAACCGCTGGACCACCAAGGAAGTCCCACTGGCAAATCTTTTTAATGTTTGCTTTAACACAGTGATGTGGGTTCTCACACCTGCTTCTGCATTCAGCCCATTGTGATACTACATGTCGTATAACCTCTGGAAGACTTCACTCTACACATGAAAGAAAAGAGAGGGTGGTCCCTGGACCACACTTTGAGAGCTACTGATATGATAGAAACAACTGTTTCTTTGGAGTCAGACAGACCTTAACTCAACTCTCAGGTCTTACCGTTGAAAGTTGTATCACCTTGAACAAGTGACTTCATCTCTGAGTATATTTTTTCCTCTGTTGAAGGGACAGAAATGTGCTATAACTCATAGGACAATGTTGGGCTTAATAGGTTATTTATTAAGTGTCTGGAACTTGTTAGGTGTGCAGTAGATTAGGGAAGGCCTGCGTTTGTTTGTTTATTTTTGGCTCTGCTGGGTCTTTGTTGCTGTGCGTGAGCATTCTCTCATTGCCACACGTGGGGGCCACTCTGTTGTGGTATGTGGGCTTCTCATTGCGGCGGCTTCTCTTGTTCCAGAGCAGGGGCTCTAGGACATGGGGGCTTCAGTAGTTGTAGAGCAGAAGCTCAGTAGTTGGAGCTTGTAGACTTACTCGCCCTGCAGCATGTGGGATCTTCCCGGACCAGGGCTCAAACTTGTGTCCCTTGCACTGGCAGGCAGATTGTTAACCGCTGGACCACCAGGGAAGTCCCTTTATGGTCCTTTTTAGGCCCTCTACTAGAAGTCAACTTCTTGGGAACATTAAATCCTATTTCTCTTCAAATTCCCAGCTCCTAGCAGAGTGTTTGTACTTGGTAGACATTCAGTACAGTTTAAAAAGAATGGCATCTGAAATTCAGTCTAAAATTGAACATAAGACCCTTCTCATTGATTCTCCCTTTCCACCAGAACTTGTACCTTCAGTTTTGTTTCCTTGAGTTCAGTTCATCTTTACTTGATTGTGGTATCAGTTGATATCAGTAAGGGTAATTTTCAGGAGAATTAGAGCCACAGCACTTGAGGCTCCTTCTAGAGCTTAGACCACTTGAGATAGCCATTAGCCACCTTCCTCCCTCTCCAGGCTCACTCCCATCTTTAACTGAGAAGACAAGAATTAGTAATCTGTTTAACAGATACTTAGCAGTTTCTGTTCTACATAGAGCACCTAGTGGGATACAGCTTATCCGCTACAGAATAAAAATGGAGTGTAATGCCTCTTATATTGCTGTTTATGTTTTTGTGATTTTTTTTTTTTTAGTCCTTTAATTGGATATTATCTCTGACTTCCAGAAGCTTGTAGTTTAAGTGGAAAAAATGGACATAGACAGTGGACCATAATTCAGGACAGCATGAGGAATGGTGCTGAGTGGAAGAGCAGCCAGCTTCAGGATTCCAGAATGGAATTTTGATGCTCTGATTTGTGTGATGTATGCTGCATTTTAAAGTCCAGGGAACTCCATGTCATGGTTCTCCACCGCCATTTCTAGGTTTTGGATGCATCTAACATCAGGGAGGTAGAAGACAAAGTTGAGATTGGTTGGTACTGAATTATAGAATACTGGAAATTAGGCCTATGATTCAATTAACATTTTTTTAAATAGTAAACTAGACTCTTTCCCCTATTATCATGTAATATTCGCAACTACCCTGGATGGTAGGTAGTGCTGTTGCCTTTTTTCAAATGAAGACATTGATATTCAAGCACATTCAGTAATATGCTTACCTTTAAGACCTAGCAGACGATGGAACCAGGATTTGATTTCTACTCTTAAGCCCAGCAGTGTTTGTATTTAACCATGTTGCATTTAATTTGTAGGCCGTGGAAGTCTCTTTCAAAGTGTTTTTTGGTTTGTTTGTTTTGCTGGGGAGGTAAATGCTCACAATATAGTTGTGGTCCTAATGTTTCTGAAGAGGCCCCTTTTCTACCCAAATGCTCCCGACCAGTACTCACACAAGTGGAGTCAGGTTCATGAAATGATGTTTAATCTGTTGAAAAAGATTTTCTTTTTGACTCTGCCAATAACTCAGTTACAGTTTCTATCATTAAGTTGGCATTTAATTATTGTTTGCCAGACTTACAAGTGAGTCATATAATCTCACTACTACTGTATCCCTTCCTATGTAATTATTCCTGCATTAATTTCTTTCTTCATCTGCCCATTTCTATCCCCAAATGGTAAGTGAGATAAACCTCTTTGGACAAGCCATGTGGTATTTACAGAGATGTCCAGTATAATTGCTTTTTAAAGGTTCACATGAGAGGGGCAGTGGTGAGAGGAGTGGATAAGAGAAGAGATGGAGCCATCTTATTCTTACTCTCTCCTCCCAGATGGTAATGATTGGACAGAGCAGTGACACATAGCTGAAGGCTGTGGAAATGTTTAAGAGTCCTCTCTCTCATTTTTTATCCCCATCTCCCTTTCTTCCCTAGTCTTCTTCAGGCAGGCCGTGAGAAGCTGCAACAATGTCTGATTTTGTGGAAAGCGAGGCCGAGGAGTCCGAGGAAGAGTACAATGATGACGGCGAGGTGGTGCCCCGGGTCAACAAGAAATTTGTAGAAGAGGAGGATGACGGTGAGGAAGCCCCAGCCTCAAGCTTCTCCCCACTATTGCTAAGCTTTGGATAGTTGGATTCTTGCTGATGAGAGGCTCAGGCTGAGCACAGAAGTTATCACACATGAGAGGTACCAGCTTGAGTAATTTTCAGTCATTCATAGAAAATATTTACTAAGTATCTGTCTGCTATATGCCAAGCACTGTGCCTAGAACTAGGAATACAAAATAAAGACCTGGCTATCGTGGAGCTTACACTAGTGGGATGGGACAGCCAGTCAACCAAGAAATATATAGGGGATGTTTTTCTTAGAAACCTAGCAGTGTTTGGTGTTTATGCACCCAGTTTCCAATTTTTCTGTCCAAACCCAACCATTAGGATCATTAGCAGAGTAAAACCATGAAAACAACTTTAGAGACAGTAAGGAAAATGGAAGCTTTATCAAAAACCTTACAGATGAAAGAAGGAATATAGCTACCGAGCTTATAAACTGAGAAGAAACCAAAGTAATTGGTGGCTGTAAAACCTCTAGTCAAGATTTTGACCATCCAGAGTAATTAGGAAGCTCATCTTGCCGAAAGACAGGTAGTGAATGTAGACAAGAGTTTCCTTTCCAGAGGCTACTGCTCTGAGTCAGTGGTCATGTTTTTCATCTTTGGATTGGGCGAGGCAGAGGAGTTAACATGGCATCCAGGTCATTTGGTTCAGAGCAGATAAGAAATAACAGTTAAGCAGGTGATCCTGCCCCAGCGCCAGCCTGTTTCCCAAACTGCATGCCTCAAACATGCATGTTTTCCAGATGAGGAGGAGGAGGAGGAGAACCTGGATGATCAGGATGAACAAGGAAACCTGAAAGGCTTTATCAATGATGATGACGATGAAGAGGAAGGGGAGGAGGATGAGGGTAGTGACTCCGGAGATTCGGAAGATGAAGTTAGCCACAAGAAGAGAAAACGCAGTGAGTAGCCCCTTCCCGGGTCAGGTGAGGCTGGGTCAGGTGAGCCAGTGGAGGAGGGGCCTCCCGGTCACAACCAGCAACATTCTGTTTTCTCTAGCATCTTTTGATGACCGCCTGGAGGATGATGATTTTGATCTCATTGAGGAGAATTTGGGTGTCAAAGTCAAAAGAGGAGTAAGTGCCTTTTTTGTCTCTGTCCTTGAGGATGAAGGATTCAAGCCCTTGAAGTTCAGTGGCTCTGGGGTGGGGTGGGAGGCACATCCAGAACCGTCTGGGGAACTTCAGCGAGGAGAAAGTGGCTCAGTATCGTGCTGTGGAACCCAGTTCTGGGTGCCTGTAGGAGTTTCAGGAGTGGGCTTTGGGGCATCACCAGATGTGCTCTTTCCCATCTCCCTCGTCAGTGTAACTGTGGTGGGAAAATAGAAGTGAGATTGAAGAGCAGGCATCATTACGCCAGTTCCCTCAGACCCTGACCAGGCAGGCTTTCCACCCCTAGCAAAAATACCGACGTGTCAAAAAAGTCTCAGATGATGAGGACGACGAGGAGGAGGAATATGGCAAGGAGGAACATGAAAAAGAAGCTATCGCAGAGGAGATCTTTCAGGATGGGGAAGGGGAAGAAGGGCAGGAGGCCCTGGAGGCCCACATGGCTCCTCCAGAAGAGGAGGAGGAAGATGATGAAGAGTCAGGTATGTAGCATCAGGCAGGGAACCCAGTTTGGGGCAGGGGGTTGGGATTTGCTGCCCTGAGGAATGGAATGGGAAATCATTTTTCAGCTACTGGCCTCCAGCATTTGACAGAAAGGAGTTCCTTTCCAGAGGCTCTCTTCTCTTCACTGGCCACTCATATAGTAGGAACTAAAGCCATTCACTCCTGCCTCTGGGCACTAACCCCTCCCTTCCCTACCTAGACATTGATGACTTTATCGTGGACGATGATGGACAACCTCTGAAGAAACCTAAGTGGCGAAAAAAGCTTCCTGGATACACCGATGCGTGAGTGGAGTCTGGGGCAAGGTGGTCATAAGGGCATCTGAGTGGACCCAGGCAGGAAAGAAAAGGTCAGAGGGCTTGGCCAAAGATAGAACAGTCAGCTCTCAGCCACTTTGCCTCCTGCCTCGGATAACCTTCGCCAGGCAGTGATGTCAGACTGCTCCTTGAAGCCCTGAAAGCTCTCTCTGCATCCTAGTGCCAGGGTGGGATGAAGGGGAGGCACATGTCAGCAAAGACCTAGCCTTTCTCTAATATCTGCAGCTCTGTGTTCACTTGTTTATGTATCAGTCTTCTAAGTATAATTTTGTCGGGAAATTTTTTGCTCTGAGGGAATACTATAATATCTTAGCAAAGGATGGATCCACTGAACATGATATGAACCCATCTGTCCTGTTACTTTTTGATCCTGGCCACGGACATGTGCCAAAGATGGGTTTTCATCTCAGTAATGAGTTTCCCCAGAAATAGCCACCAGCTAAGCCTTTATTCTGCGGTGAATATGCTTTCTTTTTGTTTAGATTTTCCTCAGCCTTTCTAGTTCCCTCGGGGCAGGTAAAAGATCTCTGCAGGGGCCGCATCCGTCTCCTCTCACCGGAACCTGAGCCAACTGCCTTTCGCTCTCACCTGCAGGGCTCTGCAGGAAGCCCAGGAGATTTTTGGTGTGGACTTTGACTACGATGAATTTGAGAAATACAATGAGTACGATGAAGAGCTGGAGGAAGAGTATGAATATGAGGACGATGAGGCTGAGGGCGAGATCCGAGTGCGCCCCAAGAAGACCACCAAGAAACGTGTGAGCCGCAGGAGCATCTTTGAGATGTATGAGCCCAGTGAGCTGGAAAGCAGCCACCTCACCGATCAGGACAATGAAATCCGAGCCACTGACTTGCCTGAGAGGTTCCAGGTAAGAAAGCACCAGCCTCTGTCCTTCTGCTGAACTGTCATCAACTGCCCTGAGCCACCTTGGTACAAGGGTTATAGCAGAGATCAATCTAACAGTAGTTTATAGGGGGACTTCCCTGGCAGTCCAGTGGCGAAGACTCCACACTTCCACTGCGGGGGCCCCCGGTTCAATTCCTAGTCAGGGTGGCGCGGCCAAAAAAAAAATGATATATAGGAACTTGGCTTTGAACCCCAGTCTGACCAGGGGCACAGGAAGTCTAGCTCAACATAAACTCTGATGTGTCTTAAGGGTTCTTGAAATGGCTCTCTCTCTTTAGCAAATATACGACATGCCTACTTCTTGCCAGACAATACTTTTCCAGGTACCGAAAACATGTGCCTCTGGAGCATATATTTTTGTCCAGAAGAAGTGCATGTTTTTGCTGCATGAGATACAAGATAAAATCAGTCTCATGCTCCTGTGTTATCCCCTGCAGCTCCGTTCCATCCCCGTCAAGGGGGCTGAAGATGACGAACTGGAAGAAGAGGCGGACTGGATCTACAGGAATGCCTTTGCCACACCAACCATTTCTCTGCAGGTACCCCCCTAAAAAAGAGCCTGTGTTTTGACACAAACCAGAAGTCACCTCATCAGGACGAGCAGCTGCTTCTCCCTTGCCCCAAACATCTGTGGGCCTCCCACAGAATAGCATGTGTGTATGGGTGTATGAGGAGATTTTTCTAGACTTACTCTGAGAAGGCCATCCTGTGACAAGAAGCAGTTTTGTATGGCGAGACAAAGCAAGTAAAGGTATTGTTCCTCTTTCTTTTTTCTTCCAACTGTAGGAAAGCTGTGATTACTTAGACCGAGGGCAACCAACCAGCAGCTTCAGTCGAAAAGGGCCCAGCACAATTCAGAAGATTAAAGAGGCCCTGGGCTTCATGCGAAATCAGCATTTTGAGGTAGCACCTCAGGCTCTAGTGGTCCAGTGGTTAGAACGTCACCTAGGGGTGAGGGAAACGTTGGCCACCTAGGTTTCGTGGGGACCCCCGCCACCTCCTGTCCTCAGCAGTGGTCCCTTGACCAAGAAATGTGAGGACTCAAGTGATCAAAAGAAACCACTGCCCCTTCTGCAGCATTATGTTCCCCCATGGCGGGATAGGCATGTGCCCTGGGTGGGCCAGGGTTCCCAGTGCTGACTTTCATGGAGCTATTTATCCCTCTAGCAGAGGGATTCCTTGCAGATCTTTCCTCTCTGGCTGACTGCCCATCTCTTTGCCCCCCTAGGTGCCTTTCATTGCTTTCTACCGGAAGGAGTATGTGGAGCCTGAGTTGCATATCAACGACCTGTGGAGGGTGTGGCAGTGGGATGAAAAGGTAACATAGGGATCCGTGTCCCTCAGAGCTGAGGGCTGCACTAGGTACTACTACTACTGGGGCCCAAGTTTTCCTGCACGTACTACGTGATGTCCCAAACCCCCAGGCCTGTCAGGCTTCCCCCAGGTACTCTTGGTAAGGAACTGCCTGACCTTGGGTCTCCAAAGCTAAATACCAGCCCTTACCCCTGCCCTGCCTTGTCCTAGTGGACCCAGCTGAGGATTCGTAAGGAGAACCTAACACGGCTGTTTGAGAAGATGCAGGCATATCAGTACGAGCAAATCTCTGCTGATCCTGACAAGCCCCTTGCTGATGGCATCCGGGCTCTGGACACCACGGACATGGAGAGGTAGCATATGCGGGTTTTATTCCTTTAGAGGGAGCCCTCACGCCAAAGGCAGGTACACCCCTCCCCTGCCCCACCCACCCA
>SJYQ01017083.1:0-21510 GCA_006410935.1 Redunca redunca | reverse complement strand
CACCCTCCAGAGAAGCATAATCTTATAAAATTCACAGCAGGGCACCTATCCCTTAGAAAGCGAACTTAACACACCAGGAGTGCTCTTTCTGACAAGCAAATTCCTATTACTTACCTGTATTGGTATAAAAGGTTGAGGATCAGATAGTCATGTTTGCTTATTTATGTTACCTGTATGAAAAGCCACGTGGGAAACCAAACTATAGCCAGTGGCTTGGTGAGCCTGGAATTAGAGAGGGTTGTGGGAGAGAAGCAGGTGATGTTAATGGCCAGTGGCGTGAACCTGGGAAGGAAGGACAAAGACTGTCTCAAGGACTCTGAACTGGAGACATGCTTCCTCATCTGTCTCTTTCTTTTTGTTGCCATTTGTACAACCACTAATTATTTGACATATTTCTTCTTGAAAGTACCTTGATTGCAATTAAGTCATGGTTTAGGGCCATTGTGTATCCCTGATAAATTGGAGAACACAGGCATCCATCCTAGTTGGGATTGTACCTCTTGTAGCAAACCCGGGGTATACCCTCCCTCCATGACAAAATTGAGGTCTTCTGTCCCTTCCCTCCAGGCTCAAGGATGTTCAATCAATGGATGAACTGAAAGATGTCTACAATCATTTCCTGCTCTATTATGGTCGTGACATCCCTAAGATGCAGAATGCCGCCAAGGCCAGCCGCAAGAAGCTAAAGCGTGTGAGGGAAGAGGGAGATGAGGAAGGTGAGTGTTGGGAAAGAAAACCCAGAGGCTTGGTGGCCATGGCCTTCCTGAGGATTCCTTTGACTGATTACACTTTGGAGCTTCTCTGTGTGTCAGATCCTTGGAAGTAACTGGAAGCCAGAAGATTAACTCATGTTTTCTCCCCAGGTGATGGTGAGGAGGCAGAAGATGAAGAGCAGAGAGGGCCAGAGCTCAAGCAGGCTTCTCGCCGAGACATGTACACCATCTGCCAGAGCGCCGGGCTCGGTAAAAGCTAATTGTATAAGTTCCCTGATAGTCACTGGAGGTAGCATGAGGACTTAAAGGACGGCTGAGTGAATCACCACTCCACTTCTAGCACTTGCTCCCATGACCCAAACCCATGCCACAGGAATGGTCCAGCTTTCCCTGTAATTCCTGAAGGAGTGGGAAACACAATGTCAGAGTTCATCCTATCTTTGGGAAGTTCTTTTGCTAAACTGTAACGTCCATAGAAAATTTCTATTTCTTCTGCTTCTGTTTAAAGCCAGCATTTTCACTGTTCATTGTGAGGCATCCTGTTCCTGCTCATTGGTGATCCTTCTTAAATTTACTGCCCAGAATTTGCAGTTTTAGACTGAAAACCAAGAAGTTATTCAGTCCTGCTTTTGGCTTACCTTTATCTCTCCTGATTTGCTTTAGATGGCTTGGCCAAAAAGTTTGGGCTTACTCCTGAGCAATTTGGGGAAAACCTCCGGGACAGCTATCAGCGGCATGAGACAGAGCAGTTTCCAGCAGAGCCCTTGGAGCTGGCGAAGGATTATGTTTGCAGGTGGGCTTGCAGTAGCTGGCTGGTGAGAGGAGGAACCTACGGGCAAAGGTGTCCTCATCCTGCAGCGCCTCCGTTTTCCCTGCAGCCAGTTCCCTACCCCGGAAGCCGTGCTGGAGGGTGCCCGCTACATGGTAGCCCTGCAGATTGCCCGAGAGCCCCTCGTCCGGCAGGTGCTGAGACAGACTTTCCAGGAAAGGGCCAAGCTCAATATAAGCCCCACTAAGAAAGGTAGAAAGGTAAGCCAGTTGAAGGGCTTTGATCCAGCTTACGGTCCCGCTCTGTTTGAACTGAGTTCAAACAGAGTTTCTTGCCTTCCTGCTTAGCTGAGCTGTCTGCCTGAGTGCAGAGGCAGGCTTTTCCCAGGGTCCAGCCCAGTCTTTCTGTCGACTGATGGTTCCCTCTTGTTGTGCAGGATGTGGATGAGGCCCACTATGCTTACTCCTTCAAGTACTTAAAGAACAAGCCTGTTAAAGAACTGAGAGATGACCAGTTCCTCAAGATCTGCCTGGCTGAAGATGAAGGGCTGCTCACCATTGACATCAGCATCGATATGAAGGGAGTGGAAGGGTAAGCAGAGCTCTAGCCTGGGGTTATTTTTGGGAAAGCCTGGTCTGGAGTCTCTTGGAGGGAGGGGTCCCTCAGGAATGTGAACCACGCCTTCAGAACTGAGCAAGCCATTGTCTCTGGCTCACTCAGTGTTCCTGGGCATTCAGGCACCACCTCTTCTCTGTCCATGATACCAGTGTTATATCCCCTCAGCTATGGCAGTGACCAGACGTATTTTGAAGAAATCAAACAATTTTACTACCGAGATGAGTTCAGCCATCAGGTGCAGGAGTGGAACCGGCAGCGCACCATGGCCATTGAGCGAGCTCTACAGCAATTCCTGTATGTGCAGATGGCCAAAGAGCTCAAGAACAAGCTGCTGGCGGAAGCCAAAGAATACGTCATAAAGGTGAGGACAGGGACTCGACCTTTCGGTTCAGTTCAGTCGCTGAGTCGTGTCCAACTCTTTGCGACCCCATGGACTGTAGCACGCCAGGCCAGCAGCGCAACCTTCAGTCCTGTAATTTCCCCAGGCTAGAGCTGAAAATGAAAGCACCCCTTAATAGCTGTCCTGTAGCTAATGGAAACCCCCCGGGCATAACCTGAGAGGGCGTGCACACAACGTCATGGGTCACTCTAAGACCTCCCTTTGAAGAGCCTCTTTCTTCCTTCCCCAACCCCATACACATTCTTCGTAAATGTGACTGGCCTCTGTACTCTCCTATTGTTAAGAACAAGGTGTGCCTTCAGGTTGTAATCCTGCCAAGTGCTAGAAACATGTGCACGTATAAATATGATCTTTGCAAATATGTTTCAGCCCCTGTTTCTCTAACCCACTTGGTGAGCCTGACACCCATAGTGACTGGTGTGTCTCCTCCCCAGGCCTGTAGTCGAAAGCTCTACAACTGGTTGAGGGTGGCGCCCTACCGGCCAGATCAACAAGTAGAAGAAGACGACGACTTTATGGATGAGAACCAAGGGAAGGGCATCCGGGTCCTAGGCATTGCCTTCTCCTCTGCCAGGTAACTTCCTGTTCCTGCATGCCTGGCATCACCCCTTACCTGTCTCCCTAATCTTGTTCTTCTCTTACTCATATTCTTATAGTCCTGATTATCACACGGTTCTTTTTTTCGGGCTGGCAGAGATCACCCTGTGTTCTGTGCTTTGGTCAATGGTGAAGGAGAAGTGACAGACTTCCTCCGGCTGCCTCATTTTACCAAACGGCGAACTGCATGGAGAGAGGAAGAGCGGGAGAAGAAGGCAAGTGGCTGGGACTGGTTATCAAATGTACATCTTCAACATGTCTTATCATTCAGTGGGCATATGCAGTCATTGTCTAAGTGATATCCCATGTAAGATCTCTGACCTGTTCGCTAACCTCTTAAGTCCTGGGATAAGTCTCACTTTCATAGGCAGTAGATGGCACTCAAGATCTGGAACAGAATTTGCTTCTTGACTTGAAGCCAGTTCCTAGGCCTTGTGCTTCTGGGAGCTGCCATTACTGCCTCTGTTCTTAACCGCATCTAGGTCAGCTTGTTCCAGGAGCTGAAAGCCACTGAGGCATTAAGCCAACCTTTTCCCTGCTTTCAGCATTTGTGTTTCTTCCATGGAAGGAGAAATTTAAATCCATCTCGTGTGTATCTTTCTGATTTTTTCTTTAACATAACAGTATCTTTGCATTTTATCAACAAGAGTTCATTCTAAAACATAATTTTCAGCAAACAACTCTTTTAAAAAAGAAAAAAAAAACTTAAAGTGGAGATCAGAACAGTCTTGACTGCCAGGCAGTGGTTCATGTTAAAAGAAAGACCTGAGTGTGTTAACCACAGCTCACGTGTAAGCCAGATATACAGTAATCATAGGAAGGATTAACAGATGTTTAATCTCCAACTAGAGCTCCTAGTCACCTTGCTTTGTGTTCCAGTTAGACAACGCATGACGCATCAGTGTTCTCTGGTCTTGTAAGGTCTCAAGCTACTTATGGAGGGAAAAGCGTTAGAAGTCTCCCCTGTCCTCAGAGCCATTTAGCTCCAATTTTCTTTCACTCCAGGCTCAAGACATTGAAACTCTGAAGAAATTCCTTTTGAACAAAAAGCCCCACGTGGTGACAGTTGCAGGAGAGAACAGGTAGGGAGGGGCACCAGGCGACTGGGCCAGATTTGGCTAAAGCCATTCATCCTTTATTGTTGAATCTGCTCTGTGCCTGTGAAGATCCTTGATAACACATGATACCCCCACTTCCAGAGGTATCTCTGGAATATTGTACCCTTTTGTCTTCAAAGCTCTCTCCTCCCTGCTCCCAGCCATGAGATGGTTCATCCCTGAGAAACTGTCCAGAAAGATCCCTGACCACCACCCCTTCTTCTTCCAGGGATGCCCAGATGTTGATTGAGGATGTGAAGCGCATTGTGCATGAGCTGGACCAAGGTCAGCAGCTGTCCTCTATTGGGGTGGAGCTGATTGACAACGAATTGGCCATCCTCTATATGAACAGCAAGAAATCAGAGGTAAGGCGGGAGCCCACGCTTAGGCTTCACACAGGCAAGAGCTATCCCCAGGGAGATAAGGAGGCAAAGATTGTCAGGGGCGCAGGATTGCACCTGTTCTCTTACCTGTGCAGAAAATCTCCCATCATGCCAGTCATAGTTCAGCTTGGGAGCCCCAGAGATTAAATTGGTCCCAGGAAAAATGGTCCCAGAGAAGAGAACATGACATCAAGCCAGGAAGTTTGGATTTCCTCTGACTGTTACAGCCGAGGGGACTTTGTGGCCCTGCTGACCCTCATCTGACCTTAGGCAGAGTTCCGGGATTACCCTCCTGTGCTGAGACAGGCCGTCTCCCTGGCCCGGCGCATCCAGGACCCTCTGATTGAGTTTGCCCAGGTGTGCAGCTCGGATGAAGACATCCTGTGCCTCAAGTTTCACCCGTTGCAGGTGAGTAGGATTTGACAAGTAGGCCCAGGTGGACAGAGTGGCATAGTAACCTTATCCCTGCCTACTGTGTGTTGACAGGAGCATGTGGTGAAAGAAGAGCTGCTCAATGCCCTGTACTGTGAATTCATCAACCGAGTCAATGAGGTTGGAGTTGATGTCAACCGTGCCATTGCCCACCCCTACAGCCAGGCCTTGATTCAGTATGTTTGTGGCCTAGGACCTCGAAAAGGAACCCATCTCCTGAAGGTAGGATTGGGTTGAATCAGGAAAAAAAGGAAAGTTCTTATTTCATTGAACCTTTACTTTCCCAGTATGGTTTGACAAAAAGGGCAGGGTCAGAGAGGTAAAGGCACTCACCTAGAGTCATCCAGCTAGTGAGAGTCAGGGCCAGACTCCAGCCTAGGTGGCCACAGTCCTGGTCGTCACTAACGCATTCTGGTGGCCCTTGGAAAAGATAGCCTAAGCCACGATTTAGAGGAAGGCGAAAGTATGCTAGACACAGACCTCAGGATAGTGGGTCTTTCTTCCCCCAGAGGAAAGAAAGGATTTTAATACAGAGAGGGGCATGTGGCAACCTTCAAGAGTATTTGTGGTAATTTTTTTCTTAATGTGGGATGGGTACTTGAGTGTATATTTTACATCAGCTTTGAAGCTGTGCATTAGCTGTGTATTGTCTTTGCTCAGCAGTGCTCAGTTAGCTATCGGGGTGCTGGGGCAGCTTCCCACTGTGGAAGGTTTCCCAAGACCTGGAAACAGACGAGGAGGTGGAGCCTATCTTCTGCTCCTGCTCACTCCGGGCTTCTCTTCCAGATTCTGAAACAGAACAACACCAGGCTCGAGAGCCGGACTCAGCTGGTCACCATGTGCCACATGGGTCCCAAAGTCTTCATGAATTGCGCTGGCTTCCTCAAGATTGACACCGCCTCCCTGGGGGACAGGTGATGATGCCCTCTGCCTGGGTGGGCCAAGAGGAGTTCTCTTGGGCTTTGCTTTGGGGTTTCGGGGATTAGGGCTGTCAAAGGGCCACAGGCTACTTAAATTAGGAAACGTTTTAAAGCCAAGAGTCTTTATTTAGTCAAGAGCCTCTGACCTATGGAAAAGATCAGTTCAATTATGTGAAGCTTTTCTGTGAGGGAAACATCAAAAGAACCAACTTAGTTTATCAATTGAGGACAGAAAACACAAGACTTGGTTCAGTAAACACAAACTTGTTCTGTTGTTGTGTTTTTTTTTTGTGGCTCAATGAGGGTGGGAATAGTTGGGGCATTGGAAGAGGAGTGTGGGGGTCTGAGGAGATAAGAAAGGGGGAGAGAGATTTGGTATGTTCTGAGATAATGTTATTGAGAGAAAGTTCTCTATTCACTTGGACTTTGGACTTCACTATTGACCTCTTCCTCTCCAGAAGTTATCAACTCAGTCTTTGGAGGATCTTTTCCACGGGCACATAGCTCCTCATTCAGTAATGGAAGTCAGTGGGGAAATAGGCTTCAAGTTCTAAAACTTCATTTTCCACCCAGCTTTGCTGTAACACTCCACGAATAACATAGGTCCATGTGAGTGCACGGGCAAGACCAGCCTGGGAAGGCTTTATGGGGGAAAGTAGCTGTCAGCAAATTCTCAAAGGTCTTCTTCCCCCTTCTTGTTTTATTTATAATACTTTTATATTATATATAATTTCATCATATAAAATTCAATAACATATGGAAATATTGTGCAGAAAGTGGAAGTCCCCCATAATCCCACCCCCCAGAGATAACTGCCATAACAAGTTGATGTATACTACAACTTTTCTAAATTTTATTTTTGCTATGCATTTACTAACTACCCATTTACTACAAAAATGGGATCATACGGTTCATAGTGTTTTGCAGTGCATTTTTCACTCTATCAATATATCGTGGCCATCTTTCATGTCAGCACACACAGGTCTGCCTCATTCTTTGTAATGGATGTATAGTATTCCATTGTATGGAGGTGCCCTAATTTATTTAACCAGTTCCCCATTGGTGGACATCTGGGTTGTTACTAGAAGCTTTTTGTTATATATCCTGCTCCCTTCTGCCTCTCCTTCAGCACTGACTCATATATTGAAGTCCTTGATGGTTCCCGAGTTCACCCTGAGACTTATGAGTGGGCCAGGAAGATGGCGGTGGATGCTCTGGAATATGACGAATCAGCTGAGGATGCCAACCCTGCAGGAGCCCTTGAAGAAATCTTGGAAAACCCAGAGCGACTCAAGGACCTAGACCTGGATGCCTTTGCAGAAGAACTGGAGAGGCAGGTGGGTGGCAGAGTGGAAGGCCTGGCCTAGATGAGAAGAGACACAGGAAGCAGATCCTCAGAGAAGCCCCAACAGTGTTAGTGCAAGAGACTTGATCCTCTCCCTCCCCATGCAGTTCTGGGTTTACTTAAGGAAGTTTTCAGTCTGCTTATCAAGGAGCCAAGGACGTCTCAGAGACTGCAGTAGTCATTGTGGGGGCCGTGTTTTGGGGGAGCTGGAGTCGGGGGAGTAGTTTCCTTCTGGGGGAGCTGGAGTGGGGGGAGTAGTTTCCTTCTGGGGGAGCTGGAGTGGGGGGAGTAGTTTCCTTCTGGGGGAGCTAGAGTTGGGGGAGTAGTTTCCTTCTGGGGGAGCTGGAGTCGGGGGAGTAGTTTCCTTCTGGGACCTCTTTCCTCCTTTCCAGCTATGCAGTTTTACATTTGTTTCACACATTGTGTTTTGGCTGCACTTTGGGTCTTCATTGCTGTGCTCAGGCTTTCTTGAGTTGGGACGAGTTGTGGCAAGTGGGGGCAACTCTCTAGTGCTGGTGCACAGGCTTCTTGCTTTGGCGACTTCTTTTGTCGCGGAGCGCAGGCTCTAGAGCCCCCAGGCTCAGTAGTTGTGGTGCAAGGGCTTAGTCGCCCTGTAGCATGTGGAATGTTCCCAGACCAGGAATCGAACCTGTGTCCCCCATGTTGGCAGGCAGATTCTTAACCCCTGGACCACCAGGGAGGTCCCCATGACGCATTTTTATTGTATAACAGTGTTCCACGGCTAAGGAATAGTTTGAAAAGCTGATTTAGTACATGTTGGGGGGAAAGGAAAGAAACCCTGATAGGAGCCAACTGGCTCCTCCTTTCGTTGAAACCCCTGCTGGCTCAGGTTGGGGAGCAGTTGCAAGACTCTTAACGGGGGCTTCTTCCCCAGGGCTATGGTGACAAACACATCACACTGTACGACATCCGAGCGGAGCTGAGCTGTCGGTATAAGGATCTCCGGACAGCCTACCGCTCTCCCAACACAGAGGAAATCTTCAATATGTTAACCAAAGAGACACCGGAGACCTTCTACATTGGTAACTCCTGGGTCTGTTTTCTTTAGTTGGAGGAGGATAAAAAGGGGTTGATAGGATAGTGTTTACTGTGTATGTTCAAGTCAGACTATAATTCCAACAGAATAAGGCCAGTTTGTATGGTGAGTGGGAAAGACCAGGGAAGCTTTTAAGAAGATTATAGAGCCCTAAGCTGGAAGTCAAATTCGAGTTGCAATGTCAAATCCTGCTTTTTAACCTGCTTTTGTGAGGTGTTCATGGGGCCAGTCTTGTGGCTTAATTTTCCTGTCATCAAATGAAGGGAAGATCTCCCTTTTCGAGGATGTGAAAGAAATCAGGGGAGATGCTCTCGGACAAATGTTCTGTCACTAAACAGTTGGTGGGGAGGAATCACCTCTCCAGTTTTCTCAGCCTGCCCCCTCTCCCCCCCAACCCCGTTCTCTTCCCTTCCTTCTCCTCCTTTCCCCTTCCTACAGGAAAGCTCATTATTTGCAACGTCACCGGCATCGCCCATAGGCGTCCACAGGGCGAAAGCTACGACCAGGCAATCCGCAACGATGAGACGGGGCTGTGGCAGTGCCCTTTCTGTCAACAAGACAATTTCCCAGAACTAAGCGAGGTGTGTGCTACAGTGTTGCTATGGCCCCTGGATGTTTGTGATTGCGTGATCTCAGTGCTCTAGAAAGGCGTCAAGAATGGGCATAGTTTAGGTGACACTTTACCATGGCAGTACACAAAAAAGGGAAGAGATCTGGAGCGAACACACCTAACTTAAAGTCCCTCGATGTGCTGCTAGTCAGAAATGATTTATGTGCTCTTATTCTGCTCTCAATCAGCCCTTAATCCTTGTTTCCCATTCTCTGAGGATATTGCTCAACCAGTTAGAGACATGAGGAAATGTATGCGTTTTTTACATACAGGGTGGGCACCGTGTCCCTATGCTAGTTAGAAGGTATCTGTAGACTCCCTTCAGTGTTTTCATCCTCCACACACATCTTAGTTTTTCCCACAGTCTTCTCGACGACATCTGCTGTTTTCATGGTTGGAACTCATAAAAGCCATCCTGAAGCTTTTTCTGTATCTTCACATGTTACTTAGGCAGATAGTAAAACAGACCATTTCTCAACTTTACCCAGTAAAAGAAACTGGTGAGATTTGTCAAGGATGTAAAAGAGCCGTGATGTGCTGGTACACTGAAATGCGTTGTTCTGAGGCGACAAACAGATATTTCTTAAGCTCACAAGGTCAGGACAGAATGGGAGGGAGGGGTTTCAGTTGAAGCTGGAGGGACGTATACAGTAAATGAACATAAAAGATTGATCTGCTGGCCAGTGGTGCCAAACGTGAGTTATGCATCAGGGAACCTAGGGGATATTCAAATTCTGTGTTGCTGGGTGGCTGAGTCATCATGTTCTCACATCGTGATGCCAGTGTCTGGTAAGATGAATTACAGCATTCCTGCCAGCTTTTTCCTGACTGTGTGGTCTCCAGAATCTTAATGATCAAGCTCTTCTGATGCCGTCTTTAGGTCTGGAACCACTTTGACAGCGGTTCATGCCCAGGCCAGGCCATCGGTGTCAAAACACGGCTAGACAATGGTGTCACTGGCTTCATCCCCACCAAATTCCTCAGTGACAAAGTGGTAAAGCGGCCAGAGGAACGAGTGAAGGTAGGTGAATGACAAGACTAAGGCATCTGGCTCAGTTTTCAGCTGCCCAAATCAGGCTGGCTTTGGGCTGTGCCCACCAGGAGTTAGGCTCTGTTCCCAGGGGCTCCTGGTGGGGAACATTTCGGGAGGATTTATAACCAGTTGAGTGAAGTCAGGGTAAGAAGCATCTCCCCAAATGAGGAACAGTTTTTGTTCACTGCCTTTGTGAAATTTCATCAAGTTTCCAGCCCTTCCTGTGTGGAAAGCCGTGGTTTAGTCGGGTGGGCAGGAAGCAAGGCCTGGCATTCCATGCTGTGAAGGAGAAAGGCTGAGCTCCCTTTCTGTTCTAGTTTCTCTTGTCAGAGCTGCCATTTATTATGCACACACTGGATTCCAGCCCTTGATATTTATATATGTTGTCTCAAATCTGGTAGTCCAATGGAAAAGGGAATATTTATCTTCTGGTTTCAGAGACGTTTGAGTGCCTTTTCCAGGATCATCCTGTTAATGACATCTGCTATTGGTACCAGCGGAGAAGGCATTGGCACCCCACTCCAGTACTCTTGCCTGGAAAATCCCATGGATGGAGGAGCCTGGTGGGCTGCAGTCCATGGGGTTGCTAAGAGTCGGACATGACTGAGCGACTTCACTTTCACTTTTCACTTTCATTCTTTGGAGAAGGAAATGGCAGCCCACTCCAGTGTTCTTGCCTGGAGAATCCCAGGGACAGGGGAGCCTGGTAGGCTGCCGTCTATGGGGTTGTAGAGTCGGACACGACTGAAGCTACTTAGCAGCAGCAGTGGTACCAGATCTGCCAAATCTCTGGTTCTAAGAACCAGAGAAGTTGGTAGTAACCCTGCATTGAGCAAATCTATTAGTACCATTGTTTCCAACAGCATTTGATCACTTCATGTCTCTGTGCTACATTTATTTGTGCCAATTCTCACAGTATTTCACACTTTTTAATTATATTTGTCAGGGTGATCTGTGATCAGTAATCTTTGATGTTAGTGTTGCAAAAAGATTTGGACTCGCTAAAGGCTCAGATGATGGTTTGCCTTTTTTTTAATCAATAAAAGAAATTTTAATTAAGATATTTTATTTTTTTTTTAAACATAACAGTGTGGGAAAAAAAAAGTGTTGCACACTTAATAGACTATAGTGTGACCATAACTCTTATATGTTCTAAGCAACTAAAAAATTCTAGGGACTCACTTTATTATGATGTTTGCTTTACTGTGGTGGTCTGGAACTGAACTTGGAATGTCTCCGAGGTATACCTGTAAATGGAGCTAGGGCAGTTTCCAGGAGAGCTGTGCAAATTGGCTGGGTTTTGTCACTCTTTAAACAGAAGGGCTCAAATCGGGGAAAGTACAGAAAAACTGTTACTTTGCTTTTCCTCCAAAAAGGGCAGCCAGACTTGGCTCACACCCTAGGAACAGTAATTGGGCAACTTTATGGGGAAAGAGGATAGTACCAGAGACAGATGCCAGGAGAGTCCAGTCGGTGTTTCTGCCTAGAGTAGGAGGCATCAGTACTTGGCACAAGGAGTCTGCAGACCAAACTCAGCCCGGAGCTCCTGCTGCCCTGACGCTCAGTAGCCGGCTGGCTCTGGACAGCGTGTCCACCCTTCTGTCTGGACTTTGCTGTCCTCACGTGTAAAACGGGCATCGGGCTAGACCGTCTCTGCCCCTTCCAGCTCAAATGTTCTGTGGGTCTAGGTGGGAATGACTGTTCACTGCCGCATCATGAAGATTGACATCGAGAAGTTTAGTGCAGACCTGACCTGCCGCACCTCGGACCTCATGGACAGGAACAACGAGTGGAAACTGCCCAAGGACACCTACTATGACTTTGACGCCGAAGCAGCAGACCACAAGCAGGAGGAGGACATGAAGCGGAAGCAGCAGCGGACCAGTGAGTGCTCCCAGCCATGCCTGTGCGCCCTGAGTCCTGGCAGCCCTCCCTGCCCAGGATGCATGTGCCGACTGCTCGGCCTCCCAGTGGGACTGAGTGCTCAGCTCTGAGGGGCTGAGGCCCAGAGGCAGCAGGAAAGGGAGTCATAGGCCGGGCTGGGCGCCGGGGTCTTCTTGAGTCACATTTTCTTTGCTAATGCACTGGGACTCCTAAAATTTCATTCTCCCAGCACCCTAGTTGCCCAGGTTAACACATCCTTCACATCTGAGAATCCAGGCCCAGAGAGGGTGAAAGTCTCAGAATTTAGTAGTGGATCAGAAATTTAGCCATGGCTTGTCTCATTGGGCTGGCTCCCCATCCCATCAGCTGACCTATGATTCTTTCTTGCCCTCTTCAGCGTATATCAAGCGAGTGATTGCACACCCATCCTTCCATAATATAAATTTTAAGCAAGCAGAAAAAATGATGGAAACCATGGACCAGGGTGATGTGATCATCCGACCGAGCAGCAAGGGCGAGAATCACCTGACAGTGACCTGGAAGGTCAGTGATGGCATCTACCAGCACGTGGATGTTCGGGAAGAAGGCAAGGAAAATGCCTTCAGCCTGGGAGCCACCCTGTGGATCAACAGTGAGGTGAGAGGCAGCCCCTGCACACTCCAGCATCCCCATGCTGCTTCCAGAAGCATGCCCCTTCCATGGTAGTCACCTGTGTGCGTTGTATGTATTCTAGCTACTCAGGACAGCAAAACCCAGGGCCCTTACGAGATGAGTAATTTGGCAGCAATTTTGTGTATGTCGTGTTTCTTTTTCTGTCCTCCAAGTTCTAAAATAGATGGTCTAGAGAGCCACTGGAGGAAGAGGAGAAAATGCACATGTGAGTGCTGTGTCCTCAAGCAGACACAGGCCAAATTTCTCGGTTCAGTGGAGAGAGATTTTATGAAGGCCCTTACTGTTCCCAAGCACTAAGGGAGAACTAAAGTTACAATTTAAAGGCTTTTGTGGACTTCCCTGGTGGTTCAGCAGGTAAAGAATCCGCCTGCGATGCTGGAGACCTGGGTTGGGAAGATCCCCTGGAGAAGGGAACAACTACCCACTCCAGTGTTCTGCCTGGAGAACTCCGTGGACTGTGTAGTCCATGTGGTCACAGAGAGTCGAACACGACTGAGAGACTTCCGTTCACTTCACTGGTGGTCCAGCGGTTAAGAATCTGCCTTATAATGCAGGAGTGTGATTTCGATCCCTGGTTGAAGAATTAAGATCCTACATGCCTCAGAGCAACTAAACCTGCCCACAGCAGCTACTGAGCAGGCGCACTCGTGCTTCAATAACAAAGACCCAATGCAGCCAAATAAATTTTTAAAATGTAAGGGATTTTGTGTCTTGTAAACTAATTAGACGCAACTCACACAGATGGGTAAGTTGAAGGGACTTTGCAGCAGAATGAGGCTACAGCAGAGGAGAGCTGGGGCAATTCCTCCTCTCTGTGGGTTCTCTTCCAAGTGGACTTGAAAGGCTGGATCTCAGTTCAGAATGTGACACTTAGGGCCTTCACCTTCTTCCCACAGGAGTTTGAAGACTTGGATGAGATTGTTGCCCGGTATGTTCAGCCTATGGCATCCTTTGCCCGGGACCTTCTAAACCACAAGTATTATCAGGACTGCAGCGGTGGGGACCGTAAGGTGAGCCCAGGGCCCTGCGAGGGATGACCCCTCCCAGTCACTTAAGGATGTCTGGTTTCCCTTCAGTGTAGAGGATGCTGCGCTGGTGAAGGAGGTGTACATGGTGTGTGAGGCCAGACATTGTGTACCAAGCATGCTGCTATCCCAACCTCTCCCCCTCATTCTACCCCCAGAAATTAGAGGAGCTGCTCATCAAAACTAAGAAGGAGAAGCCCACCTTCATTCCCTATTTCATCTGTGCCTGCAAGGAACTGCCCGGCAAGTTCCTACTGGGATACCAGCCCCGGGGTAAACCCAGGTGAGCACTGGTGCTGAGAAGGTGCTGCCGCTGGGGTCCACAGACAGGCTCGCAGGCCCCGAACAGTACTCTCTCTGGTTCTGCTTGACTGCCTTTCCCCTCTTACCTGTTGCGAGTGGAGGTGGAGGTTGGAGGTGGGGACAGAGGGTGACGATTTAGAGGCAAAAGGCAAAGACTGAATAAGAAAGGCACTTTAATCAACTGGGTGAAAAAGGAGGTCCCTTCACCTCTTCTGCCTCCCAGGGAGTGATGGAATCCACTAGACACTCTCTCCACCTGACTGGCAGAGATGGGGGCCAGCACGCTGCTCTGTCCTCCGCTTCACCCTCACCAGGGCCTTTACCCTCAGCAGTGGCTCCCTGCTGCTCTGGTGAGCGTGTGCTGACGGTGGGGTGTGGAGAGCATCTCTTCTTCCAGTCGCCGGCTTGCTCTGCTCCCTTCTGTGTATGACAGCCAGGCTGGCCTCCCTCAGTATTCTAATATCTGCGTCCCTCCAGCAATCACACTGACAGACCAAGTCCTGTCTCCCTCAACCTCCTCTGTTGTGTCTGTTACCCAGACTGATGGCCAGACTTGCCTTCTGCATTCCCGTGTCCTGCTGCCGCCTTGGCCTCAGTCTGTGCCTCTCTGCTCTTGGTCCTGGACCACACGTGTGCACGTGGTGCCCAGAGTGGGCTCCGTTAGGAGGTGCTCAGAGGACAAGCAGCTTGACCCTGCACCATCATGAGCACTTCTGGAATATTGTGCTTGTTTCTGATTCACCAGCGTGCTTCCGGAAGATGGCAGCCAGGGCCACATGGGGTTGGAAACTGTTCTATGAGGAGCAGTTGAACAGAGGACTTTAACCAGGGACAGAGGCCACATGATAGCTTCCCATGGAAAGGGGCACAGACTCCTTATGGTGCAAGAAGCAGGTTTCATCTTCATCTGAGTGAGAACATTGACATACTGAGCACTGGCTGTTGACAGCTGTGCTTTATTGAACACAGTCCATTTTCAGTATTGTGATGAGTGCCTTACACACTCTGTCTTGTTTATTGCTCGTAGGTTAAGCAATATAGATTTAAGTGTTATCATTCTCTTTTCACAAATGAGGCTGAGATTGACTTCAGTAGCTTGGTACAAAAGTAACATGTTACAAAACCATATAGGTGGTGAGTTGGCAGAGCCAAAACTGGAACTGGATCTGAACCCAGAGCCTCTTATCTACTCTCTGCTCTGGCAAAGTGTTAAATGAGGACAGACCAGCCACCTTCAAGAGGCACTTCGGATTCGGCTCATGGAGCACTGTTCTTTGCTGCCTGGGGAGGCCCCCCCACCCCAACACTGATGTCTGTACCCCCCTCGCCGGCTGTGCGGTGCCATCACACGGCAGCCCAGGGTGGTGACCCAGCCCCCAGCAAGCCTTCTGGAGGCCTGTAGAGAGCACACCCGGGGCTGCTGATTCCAGGCCTTGTCTGAGCTTCTCTGTGCCTCCTCACCTCGCCAGAGTGCAGCCTCCTTTTCCAGGGCCAGGGACTGGCTCTTCTATCTCTCCTCCCCCTAGCACCCAGTGTGGCTACTTCACATGGTGGAGATCTGCTCTGGCCACTCGCTCACAGCTGGCCACAAGTGGGATCTGATGCATATTTCCTTCCGAAATCCCAGGATAGAATACGTAACTGTGACTCCAGAAGGATTCCGGTACCGGGGCCAAGTCTTCCCCACTGTGAACGGCCTTTTCAGATGGTTTAAGGACCACTATCAGGATCCTGTGCCAGGTGAGCTCTGCTCTCTGTGACTTCCAGAGTGTAGTTGAGGGACAGCTGAGCAGAGTGGAGACAGACACTAACTCTGTGGCAGAAGGTGAGGCCTAGGCTGCCGCTGTAGTCCAACTCCCTCTTCCTAACATCAGGAAGGCCCTCCATCCTCTTTGCCTATACAGCTTCCTCCCCCTGCTTTTTTTTTTAATCTTATATATTTATTTGGCTACACTGTGCAGCTGTGGTATCTTACTTCCTTGATCAGAGATTGAACCCAGGCTCTCAGCAGTGAAAAGGCAGAGTTCCAACCACTGGACTGCCAGGGAATTCCCCCAGCTGCCCGTCTTTCCACCTACCTTGGTACCTCTCCCAGCTCCCTAAGTTGTAAAACTGGAAGGAGGTTTCTGGAGAGACTTCTCACTCGGGCCGTTTCCTGTAGGCATCACCCCCAGTAGCAGCAGCAGGACCCGAACACCTGCTTCTATCAATGCTACCCCAGCCAACATCAACCTTGCAGGTAAGGAGCTCATGCCAGGCCTGGGGTGAGGGGGTTGGAGCTGGAAGGGCTGTCCCCTAATGTGCCCATCTCCATTTCTCGTGCTTACAGATCTGACGCGGGCTGTGAACGCCCTGCCCCAGAACATGACCTCGCAGATGTTCAACGCCATTGCTGCCGTGACGGGCCAGGGCCAGAACCCTAATGCCACCCCAGCGCAGTGGGCCTCCAGCCAGTATGGCTATGGCGGCAGCGGAGGGGGCAGCAGCGCTTACCACGTACGTGGCCTGGGGAGGAAAAGCCCTGCAGAGGGTGGGGAAGGGTGAAAGGGGACGGTCATCCTTCACCAGCCTGTGTCCGTAGGCTGGGCTCAGCAGGGCCCACCACGAGGGCCTCCACAGCAGGTAGGCCTGCCCCAGCATTAGGAGCTGTCTCCAACAGATGTTCCTTGTTCTCGGGCCAACTTGGGAAGGGGAGTAAGAGAAGTTCTGACCATTCCACAGAGTCTTCTGGGATCTTTGGAACCCAAGCCCTCAAGTCTCTAGACTCGAGTGCTCAAGTGGTGGGCCCTGCTATTGGCCTGCCTCCGCTGCTCAGAATCACACCCTGCTCAGGAGAGGGTCAGCTGGAAGGCTTTGTGTAGAGCCCAGATGTTCAGCTTGCCAGAAATTTACCAGAAGAGCAAATAAGCACAAAGCCCAGCCTAAACTCAATTGTCACCCTTCTCCAGGTATTCCCAACACCAGCCCAGCAGCCAGTGGCCACACCACTAATGACCCCCAGCTACTCCTACACAACGCCCAGCCAACCCATCACCACGCCACAGTACCACCAGCTGCAGGCCAGCACCACCCCACAGTCTGCCCAGGCCCAGCCCCAGCCCTCCTCCAGCTCCCGGCAACGGCAGCAGCAGCCAAAGTGAGTACACTGACAGTAGACAGGTCATTAGTCAAGGGGGGCGCTCTGGATCTCCTGACAGCCGTAAGCCAGGTGGTGTCCCCCGGGGGACTGGGCTCTGGGAGGAGCCAGAACAACACTGCTGTCCATAGATGCGCGATCCATCTCTGCGAGAATGGAGGCTCCCGGGGACTGCGGGTGGGCTTGCTTCTGGCGAGCCGCAGGCCAAGTCAGGTCCTTGTATCACACACCCTGGTTCTCCCTCCAGGTCCAACAGCCATGCAGCCATCGACTGGGGCAAGATGGCAGAACAGTGGCTGCAGGAGAAGGAGGCGGAGCGGCGGAAACAGAAGCAGCGGCTGACCCCTCGGCCCTCCCCTAGCCCTATGATCGAAAGCACCCCCATGTCTATTGCTGGCGATGCCACCCCACTCCTGGACGAGATGGATCGGTAGGGCGCCTGCTCCTAGGACTCTGGTTACCTCTGAGGCTGGGAGAGACCTGGCTGCCCACTGCCTCACTCCCTGCCCCTCCTTTTCTGTCCATAAAGTGGCGTGAATTGACGTTCTCTTTGGTGGTCAGCCTGGATGGGCGACAGGCTGGATGGCCTTGTGAACTTGAGCTCAGTGTGCGCTAGGCAACAATCCTCCCCTCCAGGCCCTCACTGACCGCCTGTCCTGGGACCAGGCTGGGAGTGGCGTGTGGCAGGGAGGAAGAAGAAGAAGAAGGTGAGAGTGGAGTTCTGTGCTCTGCTCCCTACAAGCCATTTTGAGCTTCTGCCCTCCCCTGACTCTGGGCTGCGGTGGGGCCAAGTTCAGCACGCGAGTCTCCCCCGCGCTCATGGGGAGAGGGATGCTATTTATTCAGTTTGGGACAGGAGGGCAAGTACTTCCACCCTGGTGCCAACAGCAGGGTGGCCGTCAAAGCAGGATGACAAGGGATGTAGGGGAGCAGTGCTGACCTGCCCAGCCCCCACCTGGCTGCCCTCACCCCTTGCTGCCGCTGCTTCCTGCCTGTCATTTGAATAAACAGTGTTTCTACAGAGCACCAGACAAAGCCTCTCCCCCAAGTCTCCGGCTCTTGAAGGGGAGCTTTCAAAGCCCTGTTGGGAGCTCTGCAGGCTCCCCTGACCCCAGGCCTTCAGAGAGGCAGCGACTCTCAGAGGAGCAGGTGGCTTCTGCATCAGACCGCCTAGGGTCATAGTGCTGTGACCTTGAGCAAGCTTTCTTGTCTGTAACGCAGAGAGGAGGATACCTGCCTCAGCACGGCAGCTGAGGACTGAGATAATGAGGACTGAGATAAAAGGTGTGACGGGTCAGTCCGGACCTCATCACACCTCAGTAAATATTTGCACAGCTGTTGCTGCTCACACACGGGCACCCCGTCCACTACCTTCTGGTCTTCTCTGCCATGCCGGGGAAAGGCCAGAAGTCAATCTGGGTTTCTCCACTTGAGCCCTGCGCCTCTCCCCACTTTCAGCTGACTGGGCCCTGGGATCTGACCTCTGTGTGAGCTGCCCCAGGACAGGCCCTGCACGCACCTGGTCCCACCCACAGCCCTGGTGAGGGCCCTCCGTCTAGCCCACTGCCTCTTTAGTTCTGAACTGACCTTCCTGTGGTCCTTCAGGTTGTCTCACAGCCCTGGGGAAGCAAGGCTTTCCCCTCCCTTTTCTCTGAGGACTGCTGCCCATACTTGGTGGGCTTCCCACCTGACATCTTCATTCAAGATCCCTTTGGCTGTTTCTTGGTAGGAGCTGGGGAGAAGGGCTTGCCTTCTGACAGGAATTCAGTTCCTTTCCCTTCAGCATAAAAGGTTTCTAGAAGGGGGATTTGCCTGATGCCTGCTGACGCGAGGGACACGGGTTTGATCCCTGGCCCGGGGAGATCCCACTGAGCCCATGCTCTGCAACCAGAGAAGCCCGAGCACAGCACCAAAGAGCCAGTGCAGCCAAAAAAAATTAAATCTTTTAAAGAAGTGAGGCTGGGACAGTTTAGAAGGGCTGAGCAAGAGCAGGGCCAACCAGCTGGGAAGATTGCGTTCCCTTCGATGCCACCAGCACCTTCCTCAGGGCCACTTAAGAGTAGGGAAAGGCCAGGCACGGTGGCACAGTGGGTTAAAAGGTTCAATTTATTAGGGGTATCACTGCACACAGTACTGCCCGTCACCAGGTCAATTTCACACAGACCTGTCTCCTGGTCGACAGGAAGTCGCCTTTCCACCCAGTTGTGCCTGGACCTAGGGTGTTACAGAGAAACAGGCTCTGTCCCTTCCCTGCCGACCTACTTACCTTCTCTGGACTTCTCTTGAAAGACAGACCGCCCTTCAGAAACCCCCGCAGCCCCTTAGCCCTTTGGCTCCAGCCATGCCCAGAGCCCGCCCTCTGCCCCCACAAGTAGCCAGGTTGGAGGGAGAGAGAAGCAGGGGGTCAGCTACAGGCTTGATCGCATTTATTCTTCACCCTGGTCGCCTCAACTGAGATTGGGGTTTGATGCTGGGGGAGATCTCCTCTTGTTGATCTTCTTGACTGGTGAGGTCTTCAAGCCGGGCTTCTTGACCTGGACCCCGTTCTTCCCTCTCTTCCTGGGTGATGAAGACTCCACAATATCCTCGCTGGAGGGTTCCTCCCGCCCAGGGTCATTGTAACTGTCCTCACTCTCTAGATCCTGCCGGCTCTCTTGGCTGGACTCTGACATCCTGGCCAACTCTCTCGGGCTTAACGATCGGCTTAAGTCCGGGGGTGATTCCGATTTAACTGGGCTTTTCTTCTTCATCAACTTGCCCTTCTTGACTTTTTTCTTCGCCTTTGCTTTTTCCTTTTCGTCCGTCTCTTCCTCCTTGTCTTTCTCTTTTTTTTTCTTTATCTTCTTGATCATCCTGTTGCCCTGGGACTTCCCAGTGGGGCTTTCAGAACGCCAGATGGTAATGGGAGCTGCTGAGTCAGGGGCACCCGTGATCATGCTCATGCCTGTGTCGGTGGGGGTGTCAGTGGGGGTGGGTCCCACCTGGGTTGGGATGGGAGCCTTGCTTTCCTCCTCCTCCTCCTCTTCCTCTTCTTGGTTTAGGTCATCTGCCCCACACTCATGGTGGATGGGGTGGTAGATCACTGCCACAGAGACAGGCCTGTAGCTCTTGCACCTGCGAGGGAGGGGGGCAGGGAAAGATGATTGAGGAGGGCAGGGCAAGGTGATTGACAGAATGTGGGGGCCAGTGCCCCCTTTCCACCTGCCAGAACTCACCAGCCATACCAGAACCGCTCTACATACTCTTCCTCTGGGATGAGCTCAAAGCGTGGGGACTGGATGATGTCGAAACAGGTTGAATCCACGTCTCGGGAGCAGGTTGGGCCCACATCTCCAGAGCTGCTATTCTTCTCTGAGCAGTCCTTCAGCCTGCCACACAGGGAACTCAACCTGGCTGCCACGCCTCCATGACTCCCAGGGGCCCAGAGCGAGAAGCCTAAGGGACAGCAGCTTCCACGATGCCCAGCCCAGGCTGCCAGAAGACTGCCCCACGGCCCCTGGAGCAGAGCCGGGCATACAAAGCTGGGGCCGGGAGGGCAGAGCAGACGCGGGGAGCCACAGTGGACATTTTGGGCCTGGGTCTGCCCCAGAGTCTCTCCTGGGCTGTGGGTCTCCCGAGGAGGGGGCCTTACCTCGAGTCACAGTCACAGTGGCTGAGAGAGTGCAGGTGCACGTCGTGGTGGACACAGTCGGAGGAGAAGGGGCGGATGATGTGCCCGGCACACTTCTTGTGTTTCCAGCAGCACCTGTCAGTGTTCTTGAATTCACCTGAAGGGATAAGAGCCTGGGTCACACAGCGGGCGCCCACGGCAGCACACCTGGATCTCCCCGCTCACAGCTCAAGCTAAAGGCTTCATCGGGTTCACCCGCTGCCACCACCCTCCCTCCCCCACAGTTGTGTTGTTTTGTTTTTGGCCTCACTGTGCAGCTTGTGGGATCTTAGTTCCCCCGACGAGGGATTGAACCCGAGGGCTCCAGCATTGGAAGCACTGAGTCCTAACCCTACTGGACTGCCAGGGCCGTCCACCCACACATGCACACACAGCCACTGCTTAGTAGCAGTAACTCAGCCCAACAGCACCTAGGTCTCAGCCTCTCCTCTCCCCAGCCCATTGCATGTGAATCTGCCCGCGCCTCGCAGACTTCCAGGACAGTGTCTCACCAAGGTCCCCACTAGCCCCATGCTGTCTGGTAATGCCTGCCTCTTGCCCTCCCCTGCCTTCTATGGGAGCCCCACCTTCCCAGGGTCCTCCACTGACTCCCACCTGCCCCTCACCCAGTGCTCAGAGTTGTCAGCTGACCCCGTGCGCAGAGTAACTCAGGGAGGGGAGGGCCGAGGGGAGCCAGCAGCATTTTTGGTTCCGCTCAGCACAGGCCCAGAGGGGAGACCGGTGTCCTACCCCTCCCAGCCTTTGAAGCCGCTCCAGCCCCAGGGCCCGCAAGAGCAGGCAGGCTTGAGCCAGGGAGGAGCCTGCCTGAGCGCCACCACCGCCCCCCCCACCCCCGCCCCCAGCGTC
>SJYQ01017080.1:0-11379 GCA_006410935.1 Redunca redunca | reverse complement strand
TAGGTTTCTCAAGAGGCAGGTCAGGTGGTCTGGTATTCCCATCTCTTGAGGAATTTTCCACAGTTTAAGGCTTTGGCATAGTCAAAGGCTTTGGCATAGTCTTTACCACTAGCATTGTGCTATTCTATATCCTGTCTCCTAGCCATCCGGGCCAGAGTATTTCAAAGTTGTTAAGTACCTATTTATGAAACAGGATTGATTTAAAGAAGAAAACTGTGTTGAATAAATGACTATACATTTGTGTTGTACATTAAAGTTCTATAAAGTTATTTTATGTATCTTTATCTCATTTGATCATTCCAACAGCCCCATGAAAATAGCAAATTTCTAACCACATATTAAAAATGAGGAAACTGTGAAATCAAAGTAATTAGCCTAGGCTCACACAAATAAAAGATGTGGCTTAAAATGGGTCTGGGTAGTTACTGTAATGGGAAGGAAATAAAGATGTTGCAATACAGAGAAGTGTTAAGGACTGTATAGCTTTGCAAAGGTTTAGTGCCCCTTTGTACTGGCCTTGCAATGCCCCAGCAGCTGCTCCTGTGATGCTCACAAGATTGGTAAAGTCCTCTAAGAATCTGCAAGCCAGTTTCATTCTCTGTCTTCTCTACTTAATCCCCATGACTCCAGGGAGGCCATATTTCCTGAGGAGTGGGGGAGGGGTCAGGTAAAATAGATAGTGGAAAAATATGTTACCTCCCAAATCCACTTACGATTTTGGAGCAGGGAGTTTGAGGATCCAAGATACTCAAAAGGGTATGTTGATTTGGTTCATGGAAGCACAACCGCATCTGTTTTCACTCAGCATTGTATTTCCTGGGCTAACCTCAGTATCAGGCGTATAATAGGAGGTCCATGAATGGTTTTAAGAGTACTTATAAACTATAAAGCACTGTACCACAAATATGAGAGGTAATAAATACTACTGTGCACTAAAGACGGAAGCAAGCAGATTCTGCAGCAGAGATGTTTTGTAGAACAAACCGGGGACAGGAAGACGTTTGGAGAAAATAGAAGTGAAATTGTGAACTGGGGAAGTGGGCGCTGGACAAGTGGTCAGGGTGCCTCAGAGGGATCGAGCCCTAATGTGTCCTGCATTGGGTAGTTACTAGGGCACGTGTGACCTTCAGCACTGTGCTTTAGGATAATTAATCTGGCAGGTTTCTTATAGCAGGACAAGTGGGAGGGGAAAGCCTGGAGCAGGAACATACTCAGAAAGCTGGGGGCAGTGACTCAGTCAAGAGATGAACAAGGAAGTGATGAGGAGCAGGGCAGAAGTCATGGGGAGGAATTGAAGTTAGGGTGGGGATCATGCTGACCTTGTCCTTTGTTGTTCTAGGATGAGAGCAGAGACAGGCTGGAGTTGGCTTCTTACAGGGGAAGAGAGAGGGGTGAGGGGCTGCCTTACTAAGGGCGGAAGTGGGACTCTGAGGCTGGTAACTGGAAAGTAAGAGCTCTTCCACACCTGTCGGTCCACCAGGAACAATCCAGAAGGGGTGAGATGTCCAAAGAAGCAAGTGTGGATGATTGTACACAGTCTGCCCTTCAAGCCTCTTCTGCTTTGATCTGAAGCGGTTCTGAAAGGGGGCCCTTAGGTCAAGCCAGCTACCCCAGAAAGTCAGGTTGGTTTTCTCCCTCTTCCTAGGCACAAGGGTGCTTATATATGTGTTTATCTGCATGTTTTGGCTTGTATTGATCTATATGTAGATATGTATATATTTACATATTTGTATTACTTACTTGTATATGTTCTAAGTGACTAAATTCATCTACAAGCGCATGTATTTGAGATTGTATCTGTATGCATGTTTCTGTATTCATGTATGTACAGAATTAGCATTTCAGTTCTCAAAGGAACCTAAGCAGTCCTGCCCATCTCGGTCCCTCTGAGTGGCTGCACAGGTGTACAAGTGTAACTTTGCCCGTTGTGCTGGAGCTGGCCCGCACTAGCTCACAAAGAGCTAATTGTGCATATTTTTCTAACTGTTCAGTGATATGGCATTGATAGCTCTAAATTACCACGGTGGGAGTATTTACAGCACAGAAATCAGCAACTGGTACCAACCACATTGTTGTTATTTTTATTTCCCAGAAAGCTGGCTGTTAGACCGTTAGCAGCACACACTGGATAGATGTTTGCCGTGTGTGAGACCAACGGTGGTCTCTGGTCTGTGTACCCCAGTATACAAGTACATACATGAAAGCATGTCCTGCGTAATGGGTCCATTTTTTAGAGACTACAGACTTAGGGGTTCAAAATGCACCTGTTTTCCTACAACTAAGCATAATTTCTGTCTCAACCCTCCACTCTTAATCAAGCCGCTTACAGGAGAACTCAGTAATTTCAGGTTTCGGTTTAGACTGGCTGACCTCTCGTCCTTCCTCCTCTTGGTTTCCCACGCTTGTGTCTAAGGGCCAGGGGGCTGTGAGTAAGGGCAGCTCCAGGCATCTGCTGAGATCTGAGGTTTTCCCATCAGGGTCTTTCCTCATTTGCATCCAGTCTCCTAACAGCTCCTGAGATTCCCTCGGCCCATGAAGCATCCAGTTTCCCAGAGCACACTGCCATTTTTGAAACCTATCCTCTTGGCAGGTGTCAGGGCAGGCTCTTTCCCTTCTCCTGGGCACCTGGACTCTCCCTGCAATCTGCTGCATACAGGAATCACAGGAGAAGAGAAGCAGCATCGCACCCCCTAACCACAAAGTCGCTGATAAGATAAATCTTACCGAGGCTGAAACTCCAGAGGTCAAGGGCCAAGATTTGAACCAGTTTGAACCAGTTCTCTCTGACTCCAAAGCCTTTTCCATTCTACCAGACGGGCCAAATTCTCTGTGGATTAGGAGCACTTGGTACCTGCTTTTGGTCATGAAATGAAGTGTCAGTCACTCAGTTGTGTCCAACTCTGCGATGCCATGGATTGTAGCCAGCCAGGCTCCTCTGTCCATGGGATTTCCCAGGCAAGAATACTGGAGTGGGTTGCCATTCCATTCCCCAGGGGTCTTCCCAACTCAGGTATCGAAACTGGGTCATGATGGGTGCTCAAATAATTATAGAATTCCCAGTTTATCATTCGACTTTGCAGCAGCTGGTACCTCTCCCGACACTATGGTACAACCGGAACCCCAGAAATAAGTGTGTGAAGGGAGGGCTGTGAGCTGAACTTCTAGGAAATCTGTCACATGTAAAGCCAGTGGTAAACGTTTCACCAACTCCTATTTTCCAGTTTGTCCCACTCCTTTATCAGGGTTTGTTCTTTCTGAACATTCCTAGTTTTTACTTGTTCCTAATCTCTGCTGCTGCTGCTATGTCGCTTCAGTCATGTCTGACTCTGTGCGATCCATAGTCGGCAGCCCACCAGGCTCCCCTGTCCCTGGGATTCTCGAGGCAAGAACACTGGAGTGGGTTGCCATTTCCTTCTCCAATGCATGAAAGTGAAAAGTCAAAGTGCAGTCACTCAGTCGTGTCCAACTCTTTGCGACTCCATGAACTACAGCCTACCAGGTTCCTCTGTCCATGGGATTTTCCAGGCAAGAGTACGGGAGTGGGGTGCCATTGCCTTCTCCGCCCTAATCTCTAGTCTGTTACTAAGTTTTTCTTTCCACCCCTAACTCTGAATGAACTACTTTCTGCACCTATTATCCTTTGACTCTATGCTAATCGCATCCTATCTGGTGCTTAGCTGTACAGCAGTCTCATCACAGCCCACCACTCTTAGTTTTTCTCTTTTTGAATTATAAAGAGAAGACTGCAGGGCCACCAGACTGCCAGACTCAATTACTGAGTTACTGACTCCAGCCTATGACTGTTTTGGAAACAATGCAATAGGAAGAATGCAAGATCCTTACACCTTTGTTCCTCATCAGACCCGGGACTGCAAGCCCTCATCTTATATACAGCCCCTAGACTCCTTATGGAAAGGGAGCCCACAGTCCTTGAGGCATGAGCCTCCTCCACCGGCTGAGGATTAAAGGCACCTTTCTATTTCCTTCAAACTTTCTTTGCCTTTTTATTCGGCTTCCATGGGCAGAGAAAGCCAAGATTTTGGTGGGCAACAGAAGCAGTGACAGATTTCATTGTTTTGGGCTCCAAAATCACTGCAGACAGTGACTGCAGCCATGAAATTAAAAGATGCTTGCTCCATGGAAGAAAAGCTATGGCCAATCTAGACAGCATATTAAAATGCAGAGACATCACTTTGCTGACGAAGGTCCCTCTAGTTAAAGCTATGGTTTTTCCAGTAGTCGTGTACAGATGTGAGAGTTGGACCATAAAGAAGGCTGAGTGCCAAAGAATTATTGCTTTCAAACTGTGGTGCTGGAGAAGACTCTTGAGGGTCCCGTGGACACCAAGGAGATCAAATCAGTCAATCCTAAATGAAATCAACTCTGAATATTCATTGGAAGGACTGACGCTGAAGCTGAAGTTCCAATCCTTTGGCCATATGATGCAAAGATCCAGCTCACTGGAAAAGACCGTGATGCTGGGAAAGATTCAAGGCAAAAGGAGAAGAAGACAGCAGAGGATGAGATGGTTAGGTAGCACTACTGACTCGATTGACATGAATTTGAGCCAACTCCAGGAGATAGCGTAGGACAGGGGAGTCTGGTATGCTGCAGTTCGTGGGGTTTCAAAGAGTCAGACTCCACCGAGAGATCAAACCACAGCAATAACAAATCATCCCACTCATTAGCCTATGCAATCACCCAGCCTATTAAAACTCGCCGCCTCGTGTTTCCAGGCCTCTTTCATCTTTTGAGATGGCCCACATTCTGTCTGCAGAATGTGTATCTCCCCCAAATAAACCTGCTTTCTCTTTACTATGGCTTGTTCTTGAATTCTTTCCTGTGCAAAGCCAAGAACCTAGTCCCAGGGACTCATCTGAGACCTGGGAAGTGACCGTCCTCTCATGTCCCACACTCTTTCCTGCAAGAGCTTAATCAGTTAAAACAGTCCCTTTCATGATGCCCTGCCTGCCGATCTCAAAGGGCTTCAGCTGGACCCAATCCCTGCTATTTCAATACCTGTTAAGAAACTGGGAGACCAGTGGTCTGGTTTGCTCAGGACTGAGGGACTTCATCTTATTTAAAAATAGGATGAGTTGGTCACTCTATGAAAAAAAAAAAAAATCACTCCTGGAGAGGAGAGGAGTCCTGGGCAACTCTGTCAGTTGCCCCAGTGACCCATGACAGATTATATGGCTCAGGTGTCTTTAGGAGGAGAAATGTTGAGTTTTCAGTTCAATAAAATTGTCTCCCAATAATTTAAGAGAGCAGGATTTATATATCACTGCAATAAGAGAATGAGGTATTATTCCACAGATCAATTCAGCATTGTTTCCCAAATGATGTTTCCTCGAGAGATGTTCATTGGTACTTCCAGAACAGTGTTCCTGTGGTCCCTCAAAATATTGAGTCCTCTTTAGTCTTCCTGCCCCACCCTTATCCTGGAGAGCCCTGCTGCCCATCAACACACTAAGGCTCAGAAAAGCCCCAAAGGAGAACAACCAGTTTCATCCTGTTTAATGGCTCAATAAGCAAGGATACTTGTGCTGACTTTAAAAAAAAGCACAACGTGAGTGTTATGAGTTTCTTTATTTCAGGCAAAATAAGGACTGCAGTCCAGGAGATAGCACCTTAGATAGATCTGGGAAACTGCTCCAAAGAGGCAGGGGGTGGGGGGAAAGTCAGTATATATGTGTGATTTTTGGCAAAGGTGGAATACAGGCAATCAAGCATGTATTTTTCCAGAAGATTTCTGCTAGTCTCATGAACCCTTCACTAGCCACGAGGAACAGTGTCACCATGATGGATTTTGGAGCTTATCTAGATATGAGGAGAAACAAAAGTTGGGCTCATAAAATCAGTCCTAAGAATATCTATCTGAAGATCTGCTCTGCCAGTTTTCCTGCAGAACAGAGCGCCTCATTTCAGCTCTCCACCATGAACTCTTTCAGGGCGGTGTTGAAGGTCTGCAACAACACACGATTTAACCCTTATAGAGGTAGATGGCAAGCACCCATGGCAAGTGCCAATTTGTAGCTGACACTTGTACCAAGGAAGTCTTATCTCACAAGAGGTATTAGGTGCCTAATGTCTCTGCCCCTCCAACACACACACACACACACACACACACACACACACACACAATTTTCTCTTAATTCCAGTTTGAAAACTCTGGAAGAGAATATTGATCTACAGGGCCATCTATTTTATGGTCCTGGAGGACTTTTCCAGCTCAATGATCTCATAGGGTAATCCAGCTGGAAGTGTATTTTCTCTTCTTATTCACTTTCTTTCTTTTTCTCTCTAATCATCCACTGGCATTTGAAAGGTGGGCTTTTCAGCTCTCCAAGCCGCCTCATCCTAGACTCCCAGGTGTACGTTGTTCCCCTCTGGGCTGGAACCCCCAGCAGCCCGGGACCATTTCCCAGAGCCTGGTCATCTCTGCTGGAGGCCCAGGGCCTGGAGAAGATGGACAAAGCCATGGGCCAACCAGGTGGGCCTTGCCCTCCTCCACGCCTTCCCTTCCTCTTACCTCCTTCTCTGGGGCAGCCCAGAGTCTTTCCCCCAAATACTGGCTCAGGAAGACCTTGGCTGGCCCCATCCTTTTCTGAGTCCTAAGGAGGAAGGGCAATGTGACTTTCAGCTCTCCAGACACAGAGCAAGGGCATGACGGGCTTAGGAAGTGTTGCCCAGAGCCTCTTTTGGTCCTTCCCCAACATACTGCCTCTCTCTGAGTGGTGGAATGTATAAAGGAGGCCCTTGGAATGGACGACCAGGTGGGATTTTGTTGTTGTTGTTTTGGTTGTTTCTGGTTGGTTGTCACGAACCCCTGAGCTGGTGCATTGAGGGCTGAAAGGCAGGAGAGGCATGCTCTCACCCAAATCTGCCCAGAGTTGTGCAATCCCCTGAGTAGGACAGATGGGGCAAGGATGTAGACAAAGGTTGTAAGATCTGGCCAGAGTAGCAGGAGGGTCCCTCCTGAAGAAGGCAGGATTTGGGGATGGATTACAGAGTGGGAGGTATTCTGATCCCAAACTGATGGGAGACTTTGGGTCCTGGTGAAAGCGTGAAGGGGTCCAAGATGGGTTCTGGAGGCATGAAAGGTGGGCATGAGGTAGGTACCCCTTTCAGGAGGCCAAGTCTTAAGCTTTCTCATGGCCTGGGCACTGCCCTAGACTCCACCATCAAGCCTCATTGAGAGGAACATTGTAAACCAGCTCCCACTGAGGATAAGCCACTTCATCTTCCCTAGAACCCTAATGCTGGGGATGGCAAGAAGCTGGGCAACTGCTTCTACTCAATCCCTGGAAAATCCCTGGAAATGGGGTGCCAGGGGCATCTGTATGAACCCTGATAGATGCATGTCAGCAGAGAGTGACTGTAGTATTCCAGTTTGCGGGGCTTCCTCTCCCCACGCACTCCCATTAGGGGATGTGCACTTTAAGAGAAACCATGAAGGAGAGCCTCACTGAGCGCAGGAGAATTGATGCTTTTGAACTGTGGTGTTGGAGAAGACTCTTGAGGGTCCCTTGGACTGCAAGGAGATCCAACCAGTCCATCCTAAAGGAAATCAGTCCTGAATATTCGTTGGAAGGACTGATACTGAAGCTGAAACTCCAATACTTTGGCCACCTGATGTGAAGAACTGACTCATTTGAAAAGACCCTGATGCTGGGAAAGACTGAGGGCAGGAGGAGAGGGGATGACAGAGGATGAGATGGTTGGATGGTATCACCAACTCGATGGACATGAGTTTCAGCAAGCTCCGAGATTTGGTGATGGACAGGGAATCCTGTCATGATGCAGTCCATGGGGTCGCAAAGATTCGGACATGACTGAGCGACTGAACTGAACAGATGAGAGAGAGCAAAGATGGACCTAGAGATCTGTCCCTCTAACAGTGGCTTTTCAGACACTGAACAGGTCATCCTTCACAGATATTTGGGCTTGAAGCCTTCCTCACAGCCTTGTCATCACACCACATCCCCCCAGGCCAGTCCTGTGCGCTGAGCCATCTCTGCGCTCTCCTAGGAGTGTGAGGAGTGGGAGCCACCATCAGCAGGGCTCGCTGGCCCGGCCGGTCCCCTGTGGCCAGGCATGTGCGGTTCAGCGGCTGTCTGAGGCCTAAGCAGAGGGGACAGCAGCGCCTTTCCTGAGACAAGCGGGAAGAAGGTATCAGCCATGGCTGACCGAGCGGTGACCCAGGGCTCAACAGAGAGCCAATTAGCAGCCACCACAGTGGCAGTGGGCTTGCCGCGGCTTCCACGGGAAGCCCCATGTGCCACCGGCGTGTCAGCCCGAGTTAGCACCAGGAGGGCTGAGTGGAGTCTGGCTGGAGGCTGCCTGCACTGCGGAGTGTGGGTTATAACACTTCCCCTGGGCTCAGGGCAGCTGGGCCAAGTGAGACGCGGGCATACGCGTGCCTCTGCCTGAGAGTTAGTGTGTGTGTGTACACACGTGTGGTGCCTGAGTACACGTGTGGTGTGTGTACACGTGTGTGGTGTGTGTGCACACGTGTGCTGTGTGCGTGCATGTATGGGGTATGTACACGTGTGTGGTCCATGTTACCCGTTCATCATCCAGGACTTATGTGTCAGTGTGCATGCACACACCTGCTCACGTCCCTTCCGCATTGCTTAGTGCATACTTTGTGTGTTTGCTTCAGGAGAGTTGAGAATTCTAGGACTGAGCAGGGCAAAGTCTCTGCCCTCAAGGGGCTTATGTTCTAGTGGGAGGGACCAAAAAGAAACAAGTAAACTACTCTGTGGCCTTGGTAGAGGAAAGGCAAACAGGAAATGGGACGGTTCTGGTTCAGTCTGCGATCAGGGAGGGTCCCTCATGGGAGGTGATCTTGATCTACATGAGCTGGAGGCAGCTCATGACTCTCCAGAGCAGAGGGCTGTAGACAGAGTGCAGAAACAGGGCCAGGGTGAAGGAGCTGGGGTTCCACTGCGCGTGATGTGGACGGGAGGAAAGGGGAGACCCCATAGCTGAGGGCATATCTGACAGGCCAGACCTGGGAACAGCCTTCAGTGAGAACCTACTTGTCCAACTCAGCTTGCTAAATCCACCCCCACTGTCCAGCACAGCCAGGCCTCCCTGGGTGGGCCTCTCAGCTCGGCCGACGTGTCCACGCGGTGGAGAGAAACCAGAGAAGCCGCTGCCCACGGAGAGAGAAGAGGGCTCCGAACTGGCCTGGAAGCTGCATCCTCGAGGCCAGAGGCGAGGCTGCTTGTGGGTGCTCTGACGCGAGGAACCACTGGCAAATGGTGTGAGGGGACTGCAAAGAGGCTGGTGGGGACAATGGATGCCCTGGACCACGCTCTCTCAGCCCAGACTTGGGAGGCCTGGCAGGGCTGGGCCTGGGGAGAGCTGGAGGCCTCCCCGCTCTGCCCACCGCCTCCCTGTGGGAAGGGCAGGCTCTAGACCCCAGCAAAGGCGCCAGAGTTGGCTTCAGACCTTGTCTTTCATTTCCCAAACCCAGAAGCCTGGACGGGAGCCTCGCAGGCCCAGGAGGGGAAGCTTAGCGGGCTCTGCCACAGGTGGCCTCTGGGAGCGGTTGGGTGGAGGAAAGGAAAGGGAGGAGGTCAGGGAGCAAAACTGTCACCACACCAACCCAGCCAAAGGCTTGCTTCCGCTGGGGCGGCCTGACTGGGGTGTCTCAGCGTGATGGCAGGCATGGGGCCTGTGTCTGTCTCCCCGTGAAGCTTTGTCTGTGGGTCTGTGTGAGTGTGTATACTTGTGTGGATCTGGTGACTGTGTCAGCTTGGGTCCTTCCTGGTTGTTTGTGTGTCTGTGAGTGAGCCCCCCATGCCTGTATGTCTGCAGGTGGGCGCCTCTGTGAACCCCGCAGGTGCCAGCTGTGTGGGGGCCTCTCTGGGTACGTGCCTTTCTGGGTGTGAGTATGTGAGATGTCTTGCAGTCTATTGCCTGTTAGCCTCTGAAACGGTAACACCCTGTTCCCTGGCGTGACCCCGAGGCTCTCGGGGAGAAGCTGCCTCCTCCACTCTCGTCAAGGCGGCGGAGACAGCAGCTCTGGGGGCTGCGGGACTGCGGGGCTGGCCGGCAGAGACCTGCACTTTAGCTCGGCCTTTGCTGTTGCTATCAGTGTCACCCGCTGCTGCATGGCTGCCAGCCCGGCAGCCCCCAAACCAGGCCTACATCCTGGCCTCTTACTCACCTCTGGCTGTGGGCTCAGACCCGTCCCGGCTGCTGCCTACCCTGAAGGGGCATGGAGTGTCGTGGTGGGGCAAGGAGGCGGGTTGGCTGGATGGCAGCTCGGCTGTGTGGGGGGCTCAGAGACTTAAATTGGGGAGGAAGTTGAGAAGTAATCTAGCCCTCTGCTCAGTGTATCCATCCCATGGCCACAGCTGCATCTTTGTGTGTTCTCGTTGAACCTGACTCTCTCTGGCCCCTCCTAAGAGTAGGCTCTCTCGGAAACTTGGGAGTGGGGAGGGGAGAGGGTGGAGCTGGGAGGGGCAACGAGGGCCCTGGATTCAGAACCTCTCTAAGGGCCTCGCCCAGGTTTTGACCAGACTGGGTGGAGGCAAGGGGTTGGGGCGGGGCAGAGGCAGGCATGGGTTTCACAGCCTGGCAGGGAGGGAAGGTGTCACCAGGAGGCAGTAAATGAGCCTGGTGAGGACCGTAGACTCCAGGTGTGAACAGGAGGCCAGAGAAGATGGGAGCTAGAATGGGCTGGAACACTCAGGAAGGCTTCCTGGAGGAAGAATATTAAATGGGTCTTGAAAGACTGGTAGAAACTGGATGGGCAGAGAGGAGGGGCAGGAAGAACACTGTGAGTTGAGAGAGGAGGGTCTGTGCAGGGCAGGGGGCCAGGAGAAGTAGGGTTCCAGGGCTATGACTCTGTCTTCTGTGGGGGTGGGGGTAGGGCCAAGAAAACTTTAGGGAGAAGCCCTTTGCTGAGGAGAAGCTGGAAGGAAGGTGAGGAAGAAGGACTGGGCGGCTCGCCTTACATGAAGGCCCCGCCTCAGCCAACACGTGCGCTGGACTACCTGAGCAGGGCGGGGCCTCAAGGCTGCAGCGCCCTGCGCTCTCCTGGGCACCTCTCCCCACCGCAGCAGCGGCTCCCATCCTGGCTGCCCTGCGGAANTCTCCCCACCGCAGCAGCGGCTCCCATCCTGGCTGCCCTGCGGAAGCCTTGTGCAAACAGCGGGGTCTCCTGCACCATGGGAGCTCTTCAGAAACTGCAGCGGCCTGGGCCCCGGCCTGAAGTCTAATTCCAGTGGTCTGCGAAGTTGTTAAGCTGTGCAAGTGAAATGGAGAAGGCCCCAACTCTCCGTTTAGAGAGAGTAACCCACCAGGGGGACGTGGACGCAGCTGCTGTTGGGGAACCTGGGGTCCTGGTAGCCTCCCCCTCTC
>SJYQ01017074.1:0-10054 GCA_006410935.1 Redunca redunca | reverse complement strand
TCCCTGCCCCAGCCCCTCCCCCAGCCCCTTCTGGAGGCTCCCCCTGAACTCTGCAGCTCTTCTCTTCCCCAGTCTCCTGTGGGCACTGCTAAGTGGGCATCTGCCAGGAGCAAATGCCCCCAGTCAGTTAGCATGGATCATGTATTTTGGTGTTTCCCCTCACGCAGAGTACAGATTCAGAAACAAGTACCGTGTCTCCTTTTTGCCAGTCAAAGCACACAGCTTTATTGATGATACATAAAAATGCAGACTTGGTGGACAAGGTTAAGTCAGTACAGCACGCAGAGGAGGGGTGTACTTTTTTGCTCAATAGGTATCGTTCATAGGCTCGCGAAGAAAAGAGAGTAAATGGAAAGGATCCCATCTAAGCAGCAACTGATACGCTTTTGGCACAAGCTCCCTATGGGTCTGGTCTCCCCAGCATGGCCCAGCTTGGACACAGAGACCACCACAGGCCAGGCATCCCCACTGAGGCTAGAACATGTTGTTCTTTAACCACAGCTGGCTGTGAAAGGACCCCTTCACCACAGGGAGAAGGCTGCAAGGGAGCAATTTACAATGCACATTGCCTGCAGACTGAAAAACCAAGAGGTTACTCAAAGCTCTGTGGGAACCCCTGCCTGACCAGTAAGAGTGTGGTCCTGGAGTTAGCAAATGCAACTTTCACCCAGAGATGTGCTGAGCCAGCTAAGGCTGGGTCTTCAATAGCACCCACTGCAGAGTCTTTGAGAACACAAGTGTGTGTTCACCCACTGACTGGGCTTTGTTTTGGGGTGGATCAGTCCCATCCTGCTGGAGGGGCCACTTAAGAGGCCAGGGGTTCTGAGAGAAGCTGTCTGTTTGTGTTCCTGATGAAGAGGGGCAGGAAGGGGCATAGCGCTTGGGCTCTCAGCAACTGCCCCGACAAGGCTGGCTTTTCAGACAAACCCGTCAGGGGTTTCACAACCTGCCCCTCAGCACATTCACTTCCCTCTGGTATCAAAGGAAGCATCAAGCCTGAAACGGACTTGGCAAGCATGTTATTAATAACTGTCATGCTTATTAACAAATTTAATCCAGCCTGCTGCAGAAATGGGTTGCAGCAGAGAGACACAGTCTCCCAACACACTTGGCTGATGCACATCTTCGTCTGGCCCTGATTTTCAACACGGGCATTCAAGTTATCCGGGGCACACAAAGCCTTTCCCTCCTCAGCCGCAGGGTCGGGAGTCGGGATTGTGTTTCCAGCAATGGAGAGGCTGGCCAAATGACTGTTGATATCATGGCTAAATGAAAAACTGGCATCCTTGGGCTCAGCTAACAACACTTTTCCCTGAATGAAAAGGCCCTTGGAGAGGCCAAGAGGACAAATGAAAATTTTAATATCTTAAACATCACTTTTAAAACAAAAATGTTCTCCTTTTCACTAGGGAAAATGTGATTTTTCTTCATTCAGGCCCTTTCCTCTTTGACCGGCCCTAGGTTCTTACTGCCCATGTCATATGTCAGCCTCATCCACAGGATTTAGCATTCCCTGGATCTCTGAATGAAGACTAGACCCCTTATCCACCCTTATCCATAAGCAGTTCCCTATGATTCTGCTTGTTTCTCACTGTGCTTACATCCTTTTCTGATTAGTGGGTGAACTGTAGTAACTTCTAGTTCTGTCTTCTAGAACTGCTTTTGCTAAATCACAAACTGGATCACACTTATATCTGTGACAAGTCACAGGAGGGTCTCACTCTTTTTAAAAAGCCCATGGCGGATTCATGTTGATGTATAGCAAAACCAATACAGTATTGTAAACTAAAAAAAAAAAAGTGATTTTAAATTAAGAAATAAAAAGCCATCTTATTGGAGTGTTCTAGGGAGGAGACTGTTGGATGTTCTTTGCCTGGACACAAACTGCACTATCTGCCATTCGACAGGTTACTGGGGAAAATGCAAACATATAGAGCTTTCTTGAGTCTCTGTAGATATAAATGTCAACACTTAGCTCAGTTGATTTTCCGGCATCAAATTCCTGTTAATTTTCAAATGTTTCTCCTCCGGCATTTATGTCCCTTAAGCTGGATCCCACTGTTTCCTCAGAGGTACAGCATTTAACTTTTCTAGCACCCAAGTTAAGAGGAGAAGAGAACAAAGACTGGGAGAGGTTGCTGAGTTGCCTCTTGACCCTGCATTCTGACTTCAACCTCTCTCCTCCTCCCTTTCCTTATCTCGAAGAGATCACAATGTCTAGAGCTATTTCCTTCTTCCTTTGCCTAGATTTCTGTCTTCATGTAAACACACAGAGAGAATGGAGATCGGTAGATATACAGGCATATGACTGCCCTCTGTCCAGAGTGAGAAATCTGGCTTTCAAATTTCTTCCATTTGACATGCTTTAGGCACACCCTCTATCCTCCAGACCCTTTCATCACCTCATGGCTTCCCCACAACGGCCTGCATTTTCAACTCCCCACTGCCCCAGTCACTCTTGACTTTGTTTTCTTCTTCCAAATGGCCACTATTCTGTTCTACCCATCATTTCTGCTCCATAAAATCTGCTTCCCCAGAGCCAAAAAGGATCGGGGTTAAGTAATGCTATTTTGAAAGGGGTTCTTGCCCGGAGAATCCCAGGGACGGGGGAGCCTGTGGGCTACCATCTATGGGGTCTCACAAAGTCAGACACGACTGAAGCAACTGAGCAGCAGCAGCAGCAGTAGTGAAAGAGAAGGTTCTGGTTTCAGGCTTGCCTCTACCGCCATCTTCTGACTGGTTCAGGCCTCACATTTCCTTGAAGAAACTGATCAGTTCACTTCAGTTCAGTTCAGTCATGTCCAATTCTTTGCGACCCGATGGACTGCAGGACGCCAGGCCTCCCTGCATCGCCAGCTCCTGGAGTTTACTCAAACTCATGTCCACTGAGTCGCTGATGCCATCCAACCATCTCATCCTCTGTCATCCCCTTCTCCTCCTGGCTTCAATCTTTCCCAGCATCAGGGTCTTTTGTAATGAGTCTGTTCTTCACATCAGGTGGCCAAAGTATTGGAGTTTCAATATCAGTCCTTCAGTGAATATTCAGCACTGATTTCCTTTAGGATGGACTGGTTGGATCTCCTTGAAGTCCAAGGAACTCTGAAAAGTCTTCTCCAACACTACAGTTCAAAAGCATCAATTCTTTGGTGCTCAGCTTTCTTTATACTCCAGCTCTCACACCCATACATGATAACTGGAAAAACAATAGCCTTGACTAGATGGACCTTTTTTTTTTGCAGGGGGTGGGGTGGTGTTAGTTCTAACGTGAACCGTGAACTCCCTGATGTTCAAGCTGGTTTTAGAAAAGGCAGAGGAACCAGAGATCAAATTGCCAACATCCACTGGATCATCAAAAAAGCAAGAGAGTTCCAGAAAACATCTATTTCTGCTTTATTGACTGTGCCAAAGACTTTGTGTGAATCACAATAAACTGTGGAAAATTCTGAAAGAGATGGGAATACCAGACCACCTGACCTGCCTCTTGAGAAATCTGTATGCAGGTCAGCAAGCAACAGTTATTTTGGACATGGAGCAACAGACTAGTTCCAAATAGGAAAAGGAGTACGTCAAGGCTGTATATTGTCACCCTGCTTATTCAACTTATATGCAGAGTACATCATGACAAACGCTGGACTGGAAGAAACACAAGCTGGAATCAAGATTGCCGGGAGAAATATCAGTAACCTCAGATATGTAGATGACACCACCCTTATGGCAGAAACTGAAGAGGAACTAAAAAGCCTCTTGATGAAAGTGAAAGAGGAGAGTGAAAAAGTTGGCTTAAAGCTCAACATTCAGAAAACGAAGATCATGGCATCCGGTCCCATCACTTCATGGGAAATAGATGGGGAAACAGTGAAAACAGTGACAGACTTTATTTTGGGGGCTCCAAAATCACTGCAGATGGTGACTGCATCCATGAAATTAAAAGACGCTTACTCCTTGGAAGAAAAGTTATGACCAACCTAGATAGTATATTCAAAAGCAGAGACATTACTTTGCCAACTAAGGTCCATCTAGACAAGGCTATGGTTTTTCCTGTGGTCATGTATGGATGTGAGAGTTGTACTGTGAAGAAGGCTGAGCACCAAAGAATTGATGCGTTTGAACTGTGGTGTTGGAGAAGACTCTTGAGAGTCGCTTGGACTGCAAGGAGATCCGACCAGTGCATTCTGAAGGAGATCAGCCCTGGGCTTTCTTTGGAAGGAATAACGCTAAAGCTGAAACCCCAGTACCTTGGCCATCTCATGAGAAGAGTTGACTCATTGGGAAAGACTCTGATGCTGGGAGGAACTGGGGGCAGGAGGAGAAGGGGACGACAGAGGATGAGATGGCTGGATGGCATCACTGACTCGATGGACGTGAGTCTGAGTGAACTCTGGGAGTTGGTGATGGACAGGGAGGCCTGGCGTGCTGTGATTCATGGGGTGGCAAAGAGTCGGACACGACTGAGCGACTGAACTGAACTGAACTGAGACGGACTTTTGTTCACAAACTAATGCCTCTACTTTTTAATATGCTGTCTAGGTTGGTCACAACTTTTCTTCCAAGGAGTAAGCATCTTTTAATTTCATGGCTGCAGTCACCATCTGCAGTGATTTTGGAGCCCCCCAAAATAAAGTCTGTCACTGTTTCCACTGTTTCCCCATCTATTTGCCATGAAGTGATGGGATCAAATGCCATGATCTTCGTTTTCTGAATGTTGAGCTTTAAGCCAACTTTTTCACTCTCCTCTTTCACTTTCATCAAGAGGCTCATTAGTTCTTCTTCGCTTTCTGCTATAAGGGTGGTGTCATCTGAATATCTGAGGTAATTGACATTTCTCCCGGCAGTCTTGATTCCAGCTTGTGCTTCATCCACACCAGCGTTTCTCATAATGTACTCTGCATATAAGGTAAATAAGCAGGGTGACAATATACAGCCTTGACGTACTCCTTTCCCGATTTGGAACCAGTCTGTTGCTCCATGTCCAGTTCTAACTGTTGCTTCCTGACCTGCATACAGATTTCTCAAGAGGCAGGTCAGGTGGTCTGGTATTCCCATCTCTTTCAGAATTTTCCACAGTTTGTGGTGATCCACACAGTCAAAGGCTTTGGCATAGTCAATAAAGCAGAAGTAGATGTTTTTCTGGAGCTCTCTTGCTTTTCCAATGATCCAGCAGATGTTGACAATTTGATCTCTGGTTCCTCTTATCATAGCAAACACCTCTTTCAACAACAGAAGAGAAGACTGGACACATGGACATCACCAGATGGTCAACATCAAAATCAGATTGATTATATTCTATGCAGCCAAAGATGGAGAAGCTCTATACAGTCAGCACAAACAAGACCAGGAGCTGACTGTGGCTCAGATCATGAACTCCTTATTACCAAATTCAGACTTAAATTGAAGAAAGTAGGGAAAACCACTAGACCATTTGGGTATGAGCTAAATCAAATCCGTTATTATACAGTGGAAGTGAGAAATAGATTTAAGGGACTAGGTCTGATAGACAGAGTGCCTGATGAACTATGGATGGAGGTTCATGACATTATACAAGAGACAGGGGTCAAGACCGTCCCCCAGAAAATGAAATGCAAAAAAGTAGAATGGCTCTCTGAGGAGGCCTTACAAATACCTGTGAAAAGAAGAGAAGCAAAAAACAAAGGAGAAAAGGAAAGATATACCCATTTGAATGCAGAGTTCCAAAGAATAGCAAGGAGAGATAAGAAAGCCTTCCTCAGTGATCAATGCAAAGAAATAGAGGAAAACAATAGAATGGGAAAGACTAGAGATCTCCTCAAGAAAATTAGAGATACTAAGGGAACATTTCATGCAAAGATGAGCTCGATAAAGGAAAGAAATGATATGGTCCTAAGAGAAGCAGAAGATATTAAGAAGAGGTGGCAAGAATACACAGAAGAACTGTACAAAAAAGATCTTCATGACCCAGATGATCACGATGGTGTGATCACTCACCTAGAGACAGACATCCTGGAATGTGAAGTCAAGTGGGCCTTAGGAAGCATCACTACAAACAAAGCTAGTGGAGGTGATGGAATTCCGGTAGAGCTATTTCATATCCTAAAAGATGATGCTGTGAAAGTGCTGCACGCCAATATGCCAGCAAATTTGGAAAACAGCAGTGGCCACAGGACTGGAAAAGGTCAGTTTCCATTCCAATCCCAAAGAAAAGCAATGCCAAAGAATTCTCAAAGTACCACATAATTGCACTCATCTAACACACTAGTAAGTAATGCTCAAAATTTTCCAAGCCAGGCTTCAGCAATACATGAACCGTGAAATTCCAAATGTTCAGGCTGGTTTTAGGAAAGGCAGAGGAACCAGAGGTCAAATTCCCAACATCTGCTGGATCATGGAAAAAGCAAGAGAGTTCCAGAAAAACATCTATTTCTGCTTTATTGACTATGCCAAAGCCTTTGACTGTGTGGATCACCACAAACTGTGGAAAGTTCTGAAAGAGATGGGAACACCAGACCATCTGTGCTGAATCTTGAGAAATCTGTATGCAGGTCAGCAAGCAACAGTTAGAACTGGACATGGAACAACAGACTGGTTCCAAATCGGGAAAGGAGTATGTCAGGGCTGTATATTGTCACCGTGCTTATTTACCTTATATGCAGAGTACATCATGAGAAATGTTGGGCTGGAAGAAGCACAAGCTGGAATCAAGACTGCCGGGAGAAATGTCAATTANCTTATACGAGCATATTGATATCAAAACTAAGGTAAAGAGAAGCAATGCCAGTGAAGTCTTCCCCCATGCTTTGTTTACCCTAAAGGGATCTATTATTTCCTGTTAAGTTTGGACATTTAGTCATTAAAAGTGCAATTCTTACTAGTGCTTCTATGCTATGCTCATTCTTTATTTCATAATAAAAATTATTTTTCTTTTCCCAAACCTTTTTTCCTATCAAGAACAATTCAAGACATCTTCTTCAGGTCACAATAATTTTCTTCTCCTTAAGATCCTCTATGTTGTTGTTCTTTAGTCACTAAGTTGTGTCTAACTCTTTGCAACCCCATGGACTGTAGCCCATTAGGCTCCTCTGTCCATGGGATTTCCCAGGCAAGAATATTGAAGTGGGTTGTTATTTTCTTCTCCAGGGGATCTTCTTGAACCAGGGATCAAACCTGCATCTCCTGCACTGGCAGGCAGATTTTTGCCACTAAGTCATGAGGGAAACAAGATTCCCTGCACCACTTATAAATATGCAACATTATGCAATAAATAATATCAATTTTTCTCCAGTAACTTTAAATATTCTTTTATTCAGATAATCTGTAAATATTTAGTAATCTGCACTTATATGTAATAAACTACTTTTAAAATTTGGGGTATAGCAATATGCCAAATAGTATACTCATTCTCTCTGTACATACCTTCAAAAGAAATCAAGGAGACAATAAAAGTATGGTTAAGAATATCCTCTCTGAGAGGTAATATTTGAGAAGAGACCTATAGGATGTAGGGAAATAAACCTTATGCTTATCTAAGCAAAGACACTGCAGTTATAACTTAAAGAAAACACACAACATAAGAGTTGTGAGTTTAAGTTTTATTAAGGGTTTTGCTATGGGCTATAGCCTGGGAGACAGCTACTCAGTTAGCTGTAAGACTTTGAAATTGCTCTGAAGAGGTTGGGGAGAAGCCAAGTTGTCTATGACTTTTGGCTAGGAAATACATGCAGTCAAACGTAGAACTTGGTAAGGAATTACTCTAGTCACAAAGAACAGATAATCTCAAGTTAATAATTTTAGTGCTTTTCCATGTGTGGGAAGTTTCAAGAATCTGGGGTCATTAAAAGTCTTCTTGAAATATACATTGAACTATCCTTAGGGCCTACTTGCCCAAATCACAGAATGCCTTATCATGCTTTTCATCCTGAATTCCTCTCAGGATACATTGTTGGTCAGCAAATGCAGTGGGTTATGACTTAACCCCTGTAAAAATAGGTGATGATCAATACATTTTGTCTTAGTGATCCTAATTTTCCTGTCTCTACAGCATCATGTGACCATCTTCAACCTATCATTTCTACTTGCCATTTACCCATAATTCAGTCAAGTTCAACTCCTATTTAATCTCACTCCCTTCTCCACCCCAACTCCAGGCCTCCTGTCTCCCAAATACTTCCATATGGAAGGTACTGAAATTAAAATTGTAGGTTAATCATTCACCATTCTAATGCATTTCTCATAAAATATTAAGGGCCAATTCTTTGTCCACCTGATATAGAGAGCCAGCTCACTGGAAAAGACCCTGATGCTGGGAACGATTGAAGGCAGGAGGAGAAGGGGATAACAGAGGATGAAATGGTTGGATGGCATCACTGACTCAATGGACGTGAGTTTGAGCAAGCTCTGGGAGATGAAGGACAGGGAAGCCTGGTGTGCTGCAGTCTATGGAGCTATGAAGAGTTGGGCATGACTGAGCAACAAACAACAGCAAGAATTAAGGGTTAAACCCAGTGGATACTTTTCAGTCCTTGTTTTGTTGCTGTTTATTTGCTCAGTCATGTCTGACTCTTTTGTGACCCCAAGGACTGTAGCCTCCCAGGGTATCTGTCCATGGGATTTCCTAGGCAAGAATACTGGAGTGAGTTGCCATTTCCTTCTCCAGGGGATCTTCCCAACCCAGGGGTTGAACCCATAACTCCTGCATTGCAGGTGGATTCTTTACCACTGAGACACAAATTACTTTATTTCTCTACTATATTTAGAACTAGTGACTCCTTTATCCTTCTTGAAACATTAGGTCATTTGAAGGTGTAGCAATGAGATGTAAATTTTCCTACTGCCACTAGCTCTTTCATTCATAACAGAAGTATATGGGATCAGGAAAAAGAGCCTGAATTGTTCTCATAACATAATGTTGCCAGAAAACTAAATTGTTTCCTACCTAGATACCTTACTCCTGCCAGCTGGTTGTTCCATGTTTTAATACATACCAGAAATCAGATTTCTACTGATTCCCTCCAGGAAAAAGCAGAAGAAAATTGCAATAGGCAGTAGCACTTATAAAGAGCTAGATAACTACATGATCTATTAGATTCCTTATCCCCAGTGAAAACTGGCTTCTATGTTTTCCTGCAAAATGCATCCCAGGTCTTCTCTTTACTCCTTCACTACACTGCATGAAAATACTCCTACCAATCTCTTCTGTAAAATAAGACAATTTCTACTCGGAAAAAAAGTTATATTTGCATTTAAGACAACCTAAGTGGGAGAAAATATTTGGAAGTAATGCAACCAACAAGGGATTAATTTCCAAAATTATACAGGTTGTACAGCTCAATATAAAGCAAATGGGCAGAAGACCTAAATTGACATTTCTTCAAAGAAAATTTACACACAACCAACAGGCACATGAAAAGATGCTCAAATCACTAATTAGAGAGGCCAGTCAAAATGGCTGTCATCAAAAAGTCGACAAATAAATGCTGGAGAGGGTATGGAGAAAGGGAACCTTCTTACACTGTTGGTGGAAATGAAAATTGGTATAGCCACTATAGAGAACAATAGGGAGTTTCTTTTAAAAACTAAAAATAGAGTTGCAATATGATCCAGCAATCCCATTCCTGGGCACATATCTGGAGAAAATTGCAATTTGAAAAGATGCATGAACCTTAATGTTCACTGCAACACTTTTTACAGTAGTCAAGACATGGAAGCAAAGCAAATGCACATCAACAGATGAATGGATAAAGAAAATGTCATATATGCATATATAATGAAATATTACTCAGCCACACAAAGAATGAAATAACACCATTTGAAGCAACATGGATGGACCTAGAGATCATCATAGTAAATAAAATAAGTCAAAGACAAATATTTTATTTCTTATATGTGGAATCTAAAAAAACATACAAATGAACTTATTTACAAAACACAAATAGACCCACAGACATAGAAAACAAACTTATGGTTACCAAAGGGGAAGGGGGAAAGAATAAGGTAGGAGCTTGAAATTAACACACACACACTATTACACATGAAATAGATAACCAACAAGGACCTATTGCATAGCACAGGTAGCCATACTCCA
>SJYQ01017066.1:63115-76161 GCA_006410935.1 Redunca redunca | reverse complement strand
AGATCATTATAAGGAAGACATCCATTAATATGGATATAGGTAATAAGGTCACTACCAGAGTTGAAAATAATTAAAATTGCATGATTAAAGTGCTCAGTAATACCCTAAATAGTATGCTATTAAAGAGATTATGAAAATTTCGGAAAGGTGCATTTCATTTTAAGGCAATATCATATGAGGAAATCTAGTAACCTTAGGCAATTCTTTAAAATAGTTAAATAACCACTAAGATGAAGTGGCACAGATTTTTTTTTTTTCCACAGAGAATAATTTATATCCAACTTTCTCTACCAGAGCTAGATTGAGGGAAATTACAGTAATGCAGAAGGATCAGTGACCTGAAAGTCAGGCATATGAACTCAAATTCTAAGTATCAAAATCCAGCTTTAGGACCTACCCAAAGAATCCTAACTTTTGCATAACTTTTTTATCTGCCCATATTATGATATATAAGGAATACACTGGATATTTTAAGTACTTTGAAATTTTAAACATGACATGCCAATGCATATGAAAAAGTATTTGTAACTTTTTGAATAGCAGCTACAAGAATTACCTTTTCACAGATATTATCTGTATATATCAATAAACAATTACTAATATTTCAAAACAAAGGTGATACATAAGATATGAAAGAATATGAAAATAATTTATAAATATGTTATATTTTTCCAGATTCTATAGAGAAACAGAAGCAAAAGGATTTGGATTTAAGCAGAGAAAAAGAACTGGCTTGTGTGATTATGGAGGCTAGTAAAACTAAAACCTACAGTTTAGATTCAAAGGCCCTAAAGGCTGGAGACACAGGGGAAGAGTCTATGTTGCAGTTCAAATCAAACCACCAGTCTGTCTACAGAGTTCCTTCTTGCTCAGTGGAGACTAGTTTCTTCTTCTTTTTAGGACTTCAGCTAACTGGATGCTAGCTAATGTTGGAGGGCAATCTGCTTTACTCAAAGTTCACAGATTTAATTATTAATCTCACTAAAAACATCCTTTCAGAAACAGCCAAAATTATGTTTGACTATATATCTGGGTACCGTGGCCCAGCCAAGTTGATACACAGTATTAATCATCCCATAAATTAAATACAATTGTTAATTATGAATCCAATATATTCATTCTTTAATTACAAGTTTCCCTTAAAATCAATATGAGGCAGAGTAATGACTAAGTAAAGGATAGCAGGATTCCAGATAATGTTTATTCAATTCTTCTTCTGAAGAAGCTTAAAGCTCATATATAGTCCATATATAGTCCTCAGCTTTCCTCAAGTCTTCACTTAACGACTCCCATCCCACTTGCTCATATTTCATTCAGTCTTTTGGTTTCCATGTATGTAGAATTTCCACTAAGTCCCACTACTGGGATTTTCTTTTTTTTTTTGAAATGCGAAGTCCTTACTCCACTCTCTCTCTCTCTCGTCCCCTCTCACCATCCCTCCCTCCCTTCCCCTTTCCAGTGATAAAAATTCAATAAAGGTCCCTCCTATTTACAGGGATCCTACACATATATTGAATTTATGTTCAAAGGAGAATGATGTGTAGAGGTTATAAATTCACTGTCACAACTTACATGTGAAAAGCAATATTATAAAAAGAACAGAGCCCATCACTGAATTGCATGCAGTATACAAGTAACCCTGCTTTATTTTTCCCAGTATGAATGAAATGTCCTATCTGACATGTTCAAATGAAGCATATAGTTTAACAAAAATGATCTTTTATAAAATTAAATACCTGGAAATATGAATCAAAGGGGATCTATTTGTAGTATACTGGTACAATGCATTCTTCAGATATACTGTGTGTGTGTGTGTGTGTGTGTTTAAAAAAATGAAGATGAATAAGAGAGTTCAGAATATCTTTCTAATCATTATTGGGAATTTAAATGCATAAATACATTTTGGTTTGCCTAGTTACTTGTTTAAATGCATATGTTTATACATCTAGGTTTAAATAATAAATAATGTAACAATGTTTAGGATTTTTTTTAACAATTCTACTGTCTCTCTTTGATTAACCTGCCACATTGTCTATTTAGACCCATATATTAGCACTAAAGCTGATACTGTGAATGAATAAAAGAACTAATTGCATTTTACCAAAAAGATAGTCATTTTTTTCAATCATTGTCAATAACTCCTTAACACATACTTCCATATGAATCTTTGTTTCAGGAATTCCCTATCATTATTTTCTAATTAAAACATTTTCATTCATAACTTTATATCCACATACATTTAGTACTTCAGTAACAATATAGCCTTTGCCTATTTTTAGATTTCCCACTTAGATCAGAAACAAAGCAAAGATGCACATTCCCACCACTCCTATTTAAAATGTATTGCACTGATACATTTAAACCACTCCTATCTAATGGAATAAGACATGAAAACTAAAAGATATACAGACTAGGAAATAAAGATAAAACTGTCGTATTTAAAAGATGACATGATTTTCTATGTAGAAAGTCCTAAAGAATCAACAAAAAATATTCTGGAACTAATAAGCAAATATAACAAGGACATTCATAACAATAAAACTACAGTGATTGAAACAGTATAGCATTGGCAAATGGACAAGTAGATCAGTAGAACAGAACAGAGGCCAGAACTCACATAAATATCATCAATGTATTATTGACAAAAAAAACATTAAACAATACAGTGGAGAAGTGACCATAGTCTGATCAAAAGATTCTGGAAGAGCTGAGGATTCATGAGTTAAAAAAAAAAAAAGAACCTAGACAAGGACTTTGCCACTTTACAAAAATTAATTCAAAATGGCAATAGATCTAAAATACTTAGATGTAAATACTTATGTAAAATACTTAACTATAAAATTCTGGAAAAACAAAATATAAAAGAAAATATAGCTGATTACTGATTTCAGTCCAGTCAGTTCAGTCACTCAGTCATGCCTGATTCTTTGCGACTCCATGGGCTGCAGAACGCCAGTCTTCCCTGTTCATCAACTCCCGGAGCTTGCTCAAACTCATGTTCATTGAGTTGGTGATGCCATCTGGCAGTGAGATTTTAGAGACAACAACTAAAGCATGATCAAAAAAAAATTTTTTTTTTTTTTTGGAGGTAGGTCTTAATTGAGCTTCCCAGGTGGCTCATTGGTTAAGAAATTCGCCTGCCAATACAGGGGAAGTGGGTTTGATCCCTGAGTTGGAAAGATCCCCTGGAGGAGGAAATGGCTACCCACTCCATTATTCTTGCCTGGGAAATCCCATGGACACAGGACCCTGGCGGTACAGTGCACGGGTTTGCAAAACGTCAGACATGATTTAGTGACTAAAAACCAACAGAGATTTAATTAGCAGGATACAGGATGCTTGGGGCCAAAGCACGGGGATGACCCAGAGAGACGTTATGTGGAGGGAGGTGGGAGGGGGGGTTCATGTTTGGGAACGCATGTACACCCGTGGTGGATTCATGTCAATGTATGGCAAAACCAATACAGTATTGTAAAGTAAAATAAAGTTAAAATAAAAATTAAAAAAAAAAAACAAAAACCTTCAGCTCTGTGAAAGACACTGTTAAGAGAATGATGAGACATGCCTCAGACTGGGAGAAAGTATTTGCAAAACACGTATCTGTTAAAGGACTTGTATCCAAAATAGGCAAATAACTCTTAAAACTCAACAATAAGAAAACAACTCAATTAAAATGTAGTCACAAGATCTAAACAGATACCTCATCTAAGATATGTAGATAGTAAATGATTATATGAAAAGAAGCTCAACGTCTTATGGTCCTGGAGAATTCCAAATTAAAACACAAGATAACACTCCACAACTTTTCAAATGTCTAAAAGCCAAAACACTGATAACCCTGAATGCTGGATGTGAAGCAACAGGAACTTTCATTCATTGCTGAAAAAGGAAAATGATACAGAACTTTTGGAAGAAAGTTTGGCATTTTCTTACAAATGTAAACATAAGTCTCACAATATTATCCAGTAGTCATGCATTATTATTTACCTAAATTAGTTGAAAGTGTATGCTCATCCAAAATCTGCACATAATTTTTTCTTAAGCCACTTTATTGATTATTGCCCCAAACTGGAAGCTACCTAAATGTCCTTCAATAAGGAAATGGGCAAACAAAATGTAGTATATCCCTACAATGGAGGGATTCATTCAGCAATAATTGGAGGGATTTATTCAGCAATAAAACAAAATGAGCTATCAACACACACACACACATACACACAGAGTAACCTTAAATTTATATCACTAAGTGAAAGGGGCCGTCATAAAATGTTATGTACTATGTTGTTCCAATTGTTTGACATTCAGAAAAAGAGAGTACAATGATAAGTGGTTATCAGGGGTTCAGAGAGGAGGAAGGAAAAACAGGGAGAGCACAAGGCATATTTAGTCCAGAAAATTATCCTGTAATTTAATATAATGATAGATACAGATCACTATATATTTTACAAAACCTGTAGAATGTACAAAACAAAAAGTGAACTCTAAAGTAAACTGTGAACTTTAGTTTATAATATCACGTCAATATTGACTCAACAATTGTGAAAAAGAATTTGCTATACTAAAAGGAAATGTTAATAATGGGGCAAATTGGGGCTGTGTGTCAGGAAGCTTGGGAATTCTGGATATTTTCATTCAGTTTTTTTATACACTTCAAACTTCTCAAAATCAAAATCTTGGTCTATTAATTTTCAAAAATAGAATAAGGCAACTTTTGTAAATGATGGGTATATTGTCTATCTTGATAGTGATAATGGCTCCATGGTTATATCAAATATGTCAAAACTTAGGGCTAAAAAGAAATGAGTCATCAAGCCATGAAGAAACATGGAGAAAACTTAAATGCATATTTCTAAGTGAAAGAAGCCAAAGTGGAAAACTATGTGCTATATGACAAGGCTTCATGTTGCATGACTTTCAGGAAAGGCAAAGCTAAAGAAAAAGATATTAGTGGTTTCCAGAGGTTGAGGGGCCAAGAGGGAGATGACAAATAGGTGGAGTGCAGAGGATTTTCAGAGCAGTGACAATATTTTGATTGATACTGCAATGACATGCATTTAGCAAAATCCATATATGTGTACCAGACAACGAGTGAAACGTAACAAAAGGCATAAATGTTAGTTAATAATAATGATTCAATTGTGACCATTGATTGGTGCAAATTAATTGCAGTTTTGCACTGTTGAACTTTGCTGTTTGATACTTGAATATATTCTTAAATAAATATGGTTATGTTATAAATAATTTTACTGGGCATTCAGCACTTTATGTTTTTGCTAATGACATTAATTGATGTGTAGTTTTTATTTATTTTAGACTAGGAAAATTATGTTAGACAAAAAGCAAATTTGAGCAATTTTTTAGTTTGAATTCAAAACTGGTTGTAAAGCAGCAGAGACAACTTGCAACACCAGCAACGCATTTTGCCTAGGAACTGCTAACAAACATATAGTGCAGTGGAAAAAGTTTTGAACCTCCATCTTCAAGGAGATGCAAGTCTTGAAGATGAGGAGAGCAGTGGCTGCCCATTGGAATTTAACAACGACCAATGGGGAGGTTCACTGAAGCTCATCCTCTTCCAACTACATGAGAAACTGCTGAAGAACTCAACATCAACAATTCTATAGTCATTCAGCAATTGAAGCAAACTGGAAAGGCGAAAGAGCTTGATAAGGGTGTCTCATGAGCTAACCCAACCCCCCTCAACACCACCAAAAAAAAAAAAAACCACGTCGTTTTGAAGTGTTGACTTCTCTTAATTCTATGCAAAAACAATGCACAATTTTTCAATCAGATTGTGACGTGTAATGAAAAATGGGTACTACAGACAACTGGCGAAGACCAGCTCAATGCTTGGACCAACAAGAAGCTCCCAGTCCATTTCAGTTGCTCAGTCATGTCCGACTCTTTGCGACCCCATGAATGGCAGCAGGCCAGGCCTCCCTGTCCATCACCAACACCGGAAGTTCACTCAGACTCACGTCCATCAAGTCAGGGATGCCATCCAGCCATCTCATCCTCTGTCATCCCCCTCTCCTCCTGCCCCCAATCCCTCCCAGCATCAGAATCTTTTCCAATGAGTCAGCTCTTCACATGAGGTGGCCAAAGTACTGGAGTTTCAGCTTTAGCATCATTCCTTCCAAAGAACACTCAGGGCTGATCTCCTTTAGAATGGACTGGTTCGATCTCCTTGCAGTCCAAGGAACTCTCAAGAGTCTTCTCCAACACCACAGTTCAATTCTTCGGTGCTCAGCTTTCTTCACAGTCCAACTCTCACATCCATACATGACCACAGGAAAAACCATAGCCTTGACTAGACGGACCTTTGTTGGCAAAGTAATGTCTCTGCCTTTCAGTATGCTATCTAGGTTGATCATAACTTTCCTTCCAAAGAGTAAGCGTCTTTTAATTTCATGGCTTCAATCACCATCTGCAGTGATTTTGGAGCCCCCAAAAATAAAGTCTGACCCTGTTTCCACTGTTTCCCCATCTATTTCCCATGAAGTAATGGGCCAGATGCCATGATCTTAGTTTCCTGAATGTTGAGCTTTAAGCCAACTTTTTCACTCTCCTCTTTCACTTCTCAAAGCCAAACTTGCACGAAAAAGATCATGGTCACTGTTTGGTGGTCTGCTGCTGGTTTGATCCACTACAGCTTTCTGCATCCTGGTAAAACCATTATGCCTGAGTAGTATGCTCAGCAAATTGATGAGATGCACCCAAAACTGCAATGACTGCAGCTGGTACTGGTCAACAGATTGGGTCCAATTCCTCTCCATGACAATACCCAACCTCATTGCTTCATAAGATGAATGAATTAGGCTATGAAGTTTTGCCTCATCTATCATTCACCTAGTCTCTTGCCAACCCCTCAAGCATCTTGACAACTTTTTTGTGGGGAAAATGCTTCCATAACCAGCAGGAGGCAGAAAATACTTTAAAAAGAGTTTGTCAAATTCTGAAACATGGATATTTAAGTTACAGAAAAAAAAAAAAAAAAAAAAAAACAACCTTATTTCTCACTGGCAAAATGTGTTGATGGTAATTGTTCCTATTTTTATTAATAAAGATGTGTTTGAGTCTAGTTATAATGATTTAAAATTCACAGTCTAAAACTGAAGTTACTTCTTCACAATCTAATACCACAGCAATGCATGTTATTAAAACAGGGTAATGTAAGAATAGGAGAGAGATAGTATATGAAAACTCTCTGCATTTTTTTGCTCTACTTTTCTGTAAACCTAAAACTGCTCTGAAACCTAATGTGTATTACTTAAAAAGAAAAGAGAACTTAATATAAAATAGTTTAATCAAAAGAAGCATTGTTTTCATCTGGGTCAAGGCTAGATATTTTGCTTTTCATCATGAACCACAAAATTCATTTTTCCATAACTTATTTTGTCAAGGATTTTGGAGAGCGCTTTATTTAAAATATTAGAGAAAAAATGAGCTGTGTTAAAAAATACTGTTATTTCACTTTTAAATATAGGGAAATCAAATAGTATATTGGGTTGTTCTCTTGGCTAGTTGCTGCAATGGACAGATGGCTTTTCATTATCTGTTACACAGAAATTCAAGGCTGGTGACAGTGTGTTTGGTATGGATGCTTACTCATCTGTGAGAGAGTAATTTCTGCTGGTTGGTCAGAGCACATCCTAAATCTTCCCGTACATCTGTGACAACATCTGCCTAAAACAAAATGTTAATGTTTGTATTTTTGCTGGGAAGATATATTCCATCTTATGTCTTCCCAAAGGCAAAATCATTTGCGCATAAAATGGGATTTTTAAAACAACTTCAAGGAATTACTTTCTAAATGTATTCTCTTTACATAAAATGTAAAATCTTATTCAGTACTAATTTTGCTTTGCTAGCGTATGTTCCTAACAATTAATTTGGAAAAAGTAATTCTATTTGAAGCAGCTTTGAAAAACAGAATCAGTGCATCAGCATAGTTATTCATCTAAATACTATGCTTTATGGATAGAAGAAATCTTGAGTAAATGATAAAATTTCATACAGTAAACATTTAAAAGGTCCACATAGTTTGTGCTTATTCTAAATAGAAATATAATGCATCACGCTTAATACTTTTCTTTGATAAATTAATTTGTACAATTTTTACAACTCAGCAAATTCATTTAAATAATATATTGAGAATTTTTGTTTTGTTATGCAATAGTGTTCTCCTCTAAGTTGAATAATATCATGTGCACATTCATCTGTTTTTGCTTCAATTTTTCCTTTTATAATGCATGTGTATGTTAGTCACTCAGTCACGTTTGACTCTTTGTCACCCCATGGACTGCAAACAGCCAGGCTCTTCTGTCCTTGGGAATCTCCAGGCAAGAATACTGGAGTGGGTTACCATCACGTTCCCCAAGGGATATTCCCAACCCAGGGATTGAACCTGGGTCTCTTGCATTGCAGGCAGATTCCTTACCAGCTGAGCCACAAGAGAAGCCCCACTTTTATATTAATTTTCCTTAAATAATAATTATTAAAGTAATAGATAAATGCATTTAATTTAATGTTTGAAACAGATATAGTGAGTGATAATCAAAATGCTTCATGAGTTATTTACTCACTTTTCTCTCTGTTTTCTCATTAGTCTATGGTTATTATTCTTTTCTTTTTCTTCTTCTTCTTTTTTTTTTTCTGGTGTTTTCTTTGCCAGATTGTCAACATTAAACAATTGGCTGCTTGAAATCAGATGTATAGCCAAGATCACTGTTCATGCTCATTTTTATATTCATATGCTTGATTAAAAAAAAGTAAACCTACCCACTGGAATTTCTTAGAAAATTTCAAATGAATCTCTTATATGACAATTATTGAAAATTTGGCTTAGCATAGGAAATTACCCTATGAAAAATTCTAATTCATGTATTCCAAATCTCCTAACTTTTGCTTGCCTTTGCTTTTCACATATTCAGTCCATATTCCATTAATATGATTATTGGAACTTCAAAGAAAGACAAATGTGCTAGCTGAATGTTTTCATTAACTTTCCATCAGATAATAGTCAAGAGTTTTCTAACAGTGACTTAGGTTATCAGACATTATAACCTATAATTGTTAGGTTATCAGATAATTCACCCAACAAATCACTTCTGTGAAATTCATGGCAATATATTTTAATTTTTNTTCTGTGAAATTCATGACAATATATTTTAATTTTTTACCTCACTAAACACAGCCAGAAAATGATTTTGAAATTAATAGAGATCTAATTTTATCAAGACAACATATTATATTCATCAAAGAGTAAACCTTATCATGCAGGTATTTTTCTTTGTATCATGGAAATCATAGGTCACTTAGGAGTTGGGTTAGCAGCTACCAGATTTAGGAGTCCTTATCAGGTAATGAATATTAAGGCAAATTCATATTGTGAATCATAGTGAAATTAATCTGTTTCTATAGAGGGACTGGTAAAAAATAATAATGCGTGGATAGAAAATAAAAATCCAAAGGTGAGAGAACAAGTATTCTTTGTTATTCATATATAGTCAGATTATATTATTAGACATTTAAGTAGACAATTCATTATGATATATAACCTGATATTTCTTTTAATGTTTCTTTATGTCACATTTAATTCCTTTATATCACTGTATTAAGATTACAAATATGGATCATAAAGGAAATATAACTTCTTACAAATTCAAGTGTTGGGGTCCAGCCCTGGTGAATCCAGAGAATTCAAAGCGGGGATGGAGTCGGCGATTAAAGAGGGATTAATTAGAAATTTAAAGGGAGATTAGGGAAGAATAATGTAGTGAAAAAATAAAGGAGAAAAGAGGCTAATATTCCTTGGTTTACACGGAAAGCTAATAAAGTCTCAAGACAAGAAACTTGCACCGTCTACATTAGGCCACAGGCACCCGCTTGAATAGCGGAGGGTGCCCTGCCTTGGGCTCCCTCTCACATGGGTCTTAGAAGCCTGGGCAAATAAGTAGATACAGAGAGCCTCTGTGTGCCAAGGGATCAGCCTGAAAAAGAGAGGGAGGGAGAGGAAAAATGAGAGAGAGAGTCGACACGAGGGAGGCCAAGCTTGTGCAAAAACCCCATAACTTTATTTTTAAAATGTGCTTATATACCCTAGGTTTTACATAATGGAAGATACAGAGTCATGCAGGGGCAGCAGTCTTGACCCTTATCGATATCAGGCTTTCTTTTTGTGTATCTTTTTGTATACAAAAGGTCTCAGGTGATTTACATTATCTCCTGGCCAAGAGGCCTGTTAACACTTTATGGCTCTCTTCCTTAATGAATGTTAATCTCATTTCCCCTTAAGTGTTTTTTTTTTTTTTTTTTAATCTGCATCACTCTTAAAGCACTAAATAAAGTTACATCCCTATAGAACAAAGATGTAGTGGGTTATAACAAAGAAGGTACTTAAAGATCTATGTTGCTACTTGTTTTTTCTATATATCAACTAGATCAACAAATAAAAGATATGAAAATTTGGCAGCAAGTATTGGCTCAATAATGAAACCCTTAATCAGTCCTATTCTAATGATTTTGACTCCTCAGAAGCCCCTACATTCCTAGGATGTTTTAAGCTTCCTATGCCTCTTGTGGTAGGGAGGCTGTGAGCAATCATATGCGCAGTTGTAAAAGGTCCGGACAGACTTGTCAGGCAAGTTAGAAAGCTACCAGAGGGGTTTGAGCTGAGACACCCCTTTTATATGCAGGAGACTGTTAGCTGGAGCTCTAAGTTAACTTTTTCCAGAAAAAGTTAGTGGGGGATAGCCCGCTGTTAATGTCAGAGGAGTTGGTGAAAGCATAATGCAGTAAGGTAGGCAGACTCTGGTTTTGGGGGTAGATGCTCGAGAATTTCCAGAGGGACCCCTAAGGCTCGATCCCGCCTTTGCGTATGCCGAGCCTCCTTCCTCATGAACTTTGCCACGGCGGAGCTCCTCACGCTGGCTCCCGGCATTCAAGTATCCGAATTAATTTTGATCGTCCTCCATAATTATGTGAACTGCAACATGTTTGTCTTATTTTTGCATCAATGCAAGGACATGTGTCCTCAAGTGTCAGAAGTGGTATCTTAATAGTACTGTACTCAGTATGTGGGTCTGTGCTAAATGCACGTGTTAAAATAAGGTTTCTGTCATCATGACAAACTTGTATGAATTCAAATCTCAAACTTCCCATTAAATCTTTTCTATTACTTCATTTCCCTGATCTTGGTTCTGGCATTATCCTCCATTCCAGATACAGCCAGAAAATTATAATTAATCAATGATCTTTTTCATTGCTTGTGCTATACAATTAACTACAAAGTGTTATACATCTTATACATTTACATTTCCTGGTGGCTCAGATGGTAAAGAGTATGCCTACACTGTGTGAGACCCAGTTCAATCCCTGGATCGGGAAGATCTCCTGGAGAACAAAATGGAAACCCACTGCAGTATTCTTGCCTGGAAAATCCCATGGACAGAGGAACGTCATAGGCTACGGTCCATGGGGTCGCAAAGAGTCATACACGACTGATTGATTTCACTTCACTTCACTTCATACATTTTAGTTCCTCTTTTTTTCAAACACATCATTTTATTGCCAGGCTTATTTATTTATTATTTATTGTCTCACTTCAAGTACCTTTCAATAATGACCTCAATGACTACTAGAGAAACTTTTGACATATTAACTATATGTGCTTAAGGAAAACATCATATTCAAGAGAAATATCTTTAATGATATTAATTAAATGCTATCACAAAAAAAAGTCTAGGAATTTCTCTTTTCATGTTTTCATCTACATTTTTACAAGAGTAAATTAATAATAATGTGTTAAACTAAATATTTACTATTTTCATACAATGATCCAACTGCTTTCAGTTCAGTTGCTCAATCGTGTCCAACTCTGCAACCCCAGGGACAGCAGCATGCCAGGCTTCCCTATCAATCACCAACTCCCAGAGCCTACTTAAACTCACGTCCACTGAGTCGGTGATGCCATCCAACAATCTCATCCTCTGTCATCCCCTTCTCTTCCTGCCTTCAATGTTTCCCAACATCAGGGTTTTTCCAAAGGAGTCAGCTCTTCACATCAGGTGGCCAAAATATTGGAGTTTCAGCTTCAACATCAGTCCTTCCAATGGAATACCCAGGACTGATCTCCTTTAGGATGGACTGGTTGGATCTCCTATAGTCCAAGGGACTCTCAAGAGTCTTCTCCAACACCACAGTTCAAAAGCATCAATTCTTCTGCACTCACCTTTCTTTATAGTCCAACTCTCACATCCATACATGACTACTGGAAAAATATAGCTTAGACTAGACAGACCTTTGTTGGCAAAGTAATATCTCTGCTTTTTAATATGCTGTCTAGGTTGGTCATAACTTTTCTTCTAAGGAGCAAGTGTCTTTTAATTTCATGGCTGTAGTCACCACCTGCAGTGATTTTGGAGCCCAAGAAAATAAAGTCTGTCACTGTTCCCATGGTTTCCCAATCTATTTGCCATGACGTGATGGGACCAGATGCCATGACCTTATTTTTTTGAATGCTGAGTTTTAATTCAACTTTTTCACTCTCCTCTTTCACTTTCATCAAGGGGCTCTTTAGTTCCTCTTTGCTTTATACACAACGGTGGTGTCATCTGTGTATCTGAGGTTATTGACATTTCTCCCAGCAGTCTTGATTCCAGCTCGTGCTACCTCCAGTCCAGCATTTCTCATGATGTACTCTGCATATAAGTTAAATAAGCAGGGTGAAAATATACAGCCTTGACATACTCCTTTCCCAATTTGGAACCAGTCTGTTGTTCCATGTCTGGTTCTAACTGTCCAATTGCTTTATATGTTAATTTTATTCACATAAAGCCCCATAAAAATTTCTGTTTATTACCCCAATTTTATAAACTGAAGCACATTCCTTAAAAACATAAGAAACTGAAACTCATAAAATTAAATAAGGAATTTGTCATCATAGCTAACATTGTTTCCATGCCTAGTACTTTATCAAGAAATTGTTTACAACTTTCTGTTTCACTTTTATAACCATCATCTTTTACCTTTGATACAATTACATC
>SJYQ01017066.1:27618-56935 GCA_006410935.1 Redunca redunca | reverse complement strand
TTTACAGCTAAGTGGTCTATGAAGAAATGAGTCCATAAAAATGCTATTGTGTACAAAAACCAATCTGTCTTGCTCATTTTAATTGGGTGTGAGTATATCAGTTTATAGATTTTAGAAACAGAGCCATAGAAATGCTTCTCACAAAGAAGAAAGTTATAGAATTAATCTGTCAACTAAATGCTTTAATAAACTTTCTCTATCGAATGTTTTATTTTCACAGAAAACTAGGTTTGCTGTTTCCAAAAGGTCTGTCACTGCAAATGTAAATATATATTTTAAAAATCACTAAGGTTCCACTTATATTCTGTAAAACATACTTGTCATTTTATGTAATGTCACTGTAATAGTCACTAAACATATTTAACATCAGTGGCACAAGGGAGTGATATTGTTGTTGTTTTCTTTCATTTATTTAGCCAAAATATTTGAGGTTTTACAAATAGAGAAATGGCTAATACATATTTACTACACTCAGGATATTCACATTCAAGGAGAACAGAGGGCCTTCTTGGCTTTTAACTTGTTTCAATGGTAAAAGCATATGATTCTACTCTACTCTGACCTGACTTCAACTGAAAAGCTATTTTCTACACCCACCTTACCTCTCAGGGAAAATGGGAAACACTCCACTCATGTCATAGTGATATCTATCTTTGTAGTGGCATACATTTATCACAGAGTTTAAAGTTCTTAGAAGTTTGGTAATATTATTGTTACTTATTCCATTTGAAAATCTTCAATTCACATAGTCTTTATACCTGAATCTCCTAGCAGTTTTGATAGTGGATTATCCTTTCCAAATTTACTTTCCTTATAATTAAACTTCTTCAAGAATATTATAATTTTCAATAACTAATTCATGCTATTATAACTACAACTAATCTATTCAGTAAATAATTAGTTTCTATTAATGTTAATTTGACAATTATCTGTTTTCCTCCTTATAGGCTTTATTCATTTTCTTATGTGTAGTAAACTAGATCGCTTATTTTCCCAATGAAGTCATTCTCATGTAACATCTCTTTCTTTTTTCTTTCTTCCCTATGATTACATACCTTGATTTCTCTAATAGATTTATATCTGTACGGTATTTCTTCCTCCATTCTCTCTTCCTTCCAAACCATTTTATACTTTTTTGTAAATTTATTAAAATTTGAAAGCCCTGTGTTGACCTTGGAACTTGTAAGTACTTAGGAAATATCTCCTTAGACTGATATTCAGAATTTGCAAAAATTTAAGCTAGGCTTCACTATTCAATCTTATCTGCCCAACATAATTCTTCTGTTTAGTTCCTAAGTGATTATGTGCTTACTTAACCTTGCACATGTTATGCTCAAGCTTCACAGAAAGCGCTTATATATGTTATTCTCCTATTTACTAATCCTGTGATATACATAGTTCAGATCAGGATGGTGAAGCTTTCTTTAATGATTTCAGTCTTCTTTTATCTTCCCACCTCTGAGCCTCTGCAACAATTATTTAGAAATTTAAATCACATCATGCTTTGATGGTTCCATAATTGCTATGTGTGTATGTTATATAAGATCCCAAATGTTATGATACAAGGAATATGTTTTATGCAGAGCTATGTCTCTCAAATTTACAGTCAACTAGGATATTATGATTTGTTTTAATAATAGATATACCTAGTTTTCACTTAACTTTTCTTTATTGATTTAGAATTTCTGGTGGCTCAGATGGTAAAGTATCTGCCTGCAATGTGGGAGACCTGTGTTTGATCCTTGGGTTCGGGAGATCCCCTGGAAGAGGGCATGGGCTACTCACTCCAGTATTCTTGCCTGGAGAATCCCATGAACAGAGGAGTCTGGTGGGCTACCGTCCATGGGTTCGCAAACAACTGGACACTACTGAGCAAATAGGCACACAGGATATTAGGACTGGGGGGGGGGGCAATAATTATACCTAGATTACCTCTACATTTTCTTTATTGATTTAGAATTTCTTAGTTATTTTTACTAGAAATAAACATTTTTAACATATACACACAAGTGACTCATTTTTGCACTATTAATAAATTGTGAGGACCTTGGTATAATGGAAAATGACTCTGGAGTAAAAAGTTGTGTAGACTTTCCTGTGAACTTTAGGGTTTTTCTGCTGTGTAAGATGAATATTTCTTTATTGCATTGGTTGGTCTTGATAAATTATATGTTTTTGATGGATATTACAAACAAATATCCAAAGTGAGCATGGTGCTCAGTAGCTCATTCATGTTTGAGACTTTGTGACCCCATGGACTGCAGCCCACCAGGCTCTTTTGTCCATGGAGTTTTCCAGGCAAGAGTACCGGAGTGGGTTCGGAAACAGGGTAATTACAGGTAAAATCAGTTAAGATGAGATTGTACTGGATTAGGTTGAGTCTTTTATCAATATGACTGGTGTCCTAATAAGAGAAGATGATGTAAATGGTCAGGAGTAGAGAAGATGTGAAGATACACAGGGAGAAGATATAGTAATGTGACAATAGAAGCAGAAACTGAGGCTCTTTCATCACAGCCAAGGAACGCCTGAGGCCATCAGAACCTGGAAAAACCAACAAAATATGTTCCTCTACAGGTTTCTGTGGAGGTATGAATTTGCCAACTCACTTACTCAAATTTCTGGCTTCCAGAATCAAGAGAAAATTAATTTCTGTTATTTTGAGGCACCTAGCTTCTGGTATTTTTTATGGCACCCAAAGGAAAATTATATACTAGATAAGAGGAATATAGGCCTTATTTTTGTGCTTTTTACATTTCCTTCTTGTTCTCTGTATTTTTCAAGTGTTTTAAAATAAGTACATTTTTGTAATTGAAAACATGTGTTTATCATATTGGATAAAGCTCTACTAGATATATAAGGTTATACTGCATTTTTGGTGGATTTTGCCCACAGAGTTTTAAAACAATGCCTCTAAAGTAGATAAGGACTTCAAGAATTGCATATGGCCATTTTAAAAAAATGAGAAATAATAGGACCTCTGAAATATTGCATGGTGGAATATAGAAGGTAAACTGTTTACCAGGGTCAAGTAGGGATCTATAAAAACTGATTAATCTTCTAGGGAAGAGGAATGAGATTTTGATAGAGGGTTTTTTGCTTAAAGTCTCTAAAGCCATGGGCTATCTCCAGAATTTCAGTAAAAGGCAAGGATTTATTATAAAACATGAACACTTTGCTTTTCAGAGAATGCAAAGAATAACTTACTGTATGCTGTTGGGGGAAACAACTGTTTTCAAAGTTCTGACTGTAATCATATATTGTATTTTATATTCTTAGACAATAATGACAATATTTTGATGATACAGAATGGGTTGTATATTCTTTCATTATAAATTGTACATATAAGTTCTTCAATCAGTCATTATAAGTAAATTTTAAAACTTAGAGACTAGAATGTATTTCTCATTTTCTACAACTATATTTTACCATATTTTGCAAGTTCTCATATCATTTGCCTGTTTCTTGATAAAATCATACAATTTTTTACTTTCAGTTCAGTTGCTGAGTCGTGTCCAATTCTGTATGACCCCATGGACTGCAGCAAGCCAGGCTTCCCTGTCCATTACCAACTCCTGGAGCTTGATCAAACTATGTCCATTGAGTTGGTGATACCATCCAACCATCTCATCCTCTGTTGTCCCCTTTTCCTCCTGTTTCCTCCATATAATAAAAATTGAATTACTCAAGGATCGTTTCGTTTTGTTTTTTTTCCTCATGATATTGGTTTTTCAGAGGTTAAATATGACTTTCCCATTTATATCTGAAATCCTGGTTTCAACCTTTTTTTCCAAATCTAATGTTTTAATCTTTCTTTTCATATCTNGGAGAAATATCAATAACTTCAGATATGCAGATGACACCACCCTTATGGCAGAAAGTGAAGAGGAACTAAAAAGCCTCTTGATGAAAGTGAAAGTAGAGAGTGAAAAAGTTGGTCTGAAGCTCAACATTCAAAAAACAAAGATCATGGCATCCGGTCCCATCACTTCATGGCAAATAGATGGGGAAACAGTGGAAACAGTGTCAGACTTTATTTTTTGAGGTTCCAAAATCACTGCAGATGGTGATTGCAGCCATGAAATTAAAAGACGCTTACTCCTTGGAAGAAAAGTTATGACCAACCGAGATAGCATATTCAAAAGCAGAGACATTACTTTGCTGACTGAGGTCCGTCTAGTCAAGGCTATGGTTTTCCCACTGGTCATGTATGAACGTGAGGGTTGGACTGTGAAGAAGGCTAAGCGCCGAAGAATTGATGCTTTTGAACTGTGGTGCTGGGGAAGACTCTTGAGAGTCCCTTGGACTGCAAGGAGATCCAACCAGTCCATTCTGAAGGAGATCAGCCCTGGAATTACTTTGAAAGGAATGATACTAAAGCTGAAACTCCAGTACTTTGGCCACCTCATGCGAAGAGTTGACACACTGGAAAAGACTCTGATGCTGGGAGGGATTGGGGGCAGGAGGAGAAGGGGACGACTGAGGATGAGATGGCTGGATGGCATCACTGACTCGATGGACATGGGTCTGAGTGAACTCCGGGAGTTGGTGACGGACAGGGAGGCCTGGTGTGCTGCGATTAATGGGGTCACAAAGAGTCGGACACGACTGAGTGACTGAACTGAACTGAACTGAATTGAATTCTCCTCTCTGAAAATTCTCATTTCCAAATTTAATGCATTACTTTTATCTCATTAAAATAAAATTGTATAACCAAAATTTTGTACTAAGGTAAAAATGTATCTATCACTGACACACACAAACACATACATAAACATTCTATGCTTATCATAATGCATTATGCTTTTAAACAGTTTTCATTCCACTGAAAGTTTACATTTCTAACTCACTGGCAACATTCAATGATCTATTTCTTTTTAAACAATATTTAGAACTTTCAGTTCATTGGCATTGGGATGGCTATTGAGTTCACTGAGATGAGCAGCTAACAAGCATAGGTTCTGATAAAATATACTAAGAAATACTACCATCAATTAGTTAATAAAAATATTAAATTATATACTAAGACATGTGTTATGAATTATAGTTAATTCTCCAAAGGGAAAATTGCAAGGGTCTCTATGAGGGTATCAAAAAGCACAAAACATGTAAGTAGAGGAGGGTAGGATAGATCTTAGGAAGGAAGGTCTCTTAGGAAGGAATCACTCTTCGGAAGAGAAAATTGAGGAGAGGCCTGAAGATTGATGTGGTAGATTGTTTGTAAAAAATTGCTTTAATAATGCTTTCTATCCCTTTAAGTATATTTTTGTACGATGAGACCTTGCCACTACTTATATTAAGGAGTGGAATTTATTCTGAGCCCAAATTTGGCCATATAACTGAATTTTGCCAATTGGACAATAACAAGAATGACCAGAGGCAGAAGTTTGAAGGTGCTTATGCGTACAGGTTTGCCTTCTCTCACTGCTGGGAACCTTTGTCCATTATATAAACAGGCTAGTGCATGAAGGGTCAGAGATCAGGAGAACGGACGTGACAGACGAGACAGCCAGTATACCTGAAGACCCAGATATGTGAATCAGTTCATGGAGCTCATTCAGTCCCAGCTGATACAGTACAAATCAAAAGCATCTTTCAACCAAACCACAAAGTCATGAGAAAAAAAATAAAAAATAAAATAAAAAATATTTGCAGTATTAACCTGAGCTCAGAGTCAGAGGAAATGGGTGTGAATGGTGCTAGGACTTATTTACACCATGGAATTTCCTGACAGGATTAGAGAGGTTTACGAGGCTCCTGAACCCACCTCTGTCCACAGACACATAGGCCCACAGCTAAATATGGAATAATTTTTCTAAGAGAAATCCAAAATCTACCTGAGCTACTCCTACGTTTTGCAAACAAATTAGAAAACTTGCATATCCAAATGGGGGAAGCTGAGATATGGTATCACTAAAAACTCTATCCCTTGGTCCTGTGGCCCACAGCAGGAAGCAACTCAAAACCCTGAGCTTCTTCTTTATGTAGTGTGAAGACTGTAGGTCCACATGCAGCACCCAAACTTTTAAGACTTTTGCTTAAGTGATGTACACCCAAAATGCCTAGTCTTAAATGCCAGCAAGGCTTGTGTCCAAGAAGTCCTGCCTACAAAGCTGTTAAGAAGTTCTTAAAGGGCTTGCCAGACTCACATGGCTAGTCCCCAGGGTCTGTTACAGACTCAGCAGGCTGAAACATTTCACACTTTTCCTGCAAGAGGCCTATTTGTTGCTGTTGTTGTTTAGTCACTACATTGTATCCGACTCTTTTATTCCACCCCATGGCCTGTAGCCTGCCAGGCACCTCTGTCAGGATTTCCCAGGCAAGAATAGTGGACTGGGTTGCCATTTCCTTCTACAGGGGATCTTCCTAGCCCAGGGATTGAACCCGTGTCTCCTTCATTGGCAGACAAATTCTTTACCACTGAGCCACCAGGGAAGCCTGTAGCTATGGCCTGAGGGGCAGGATTGAAATTTAGGAAAACAGCTAGAGACTGAGGGCAGAACTGGCATCAGTGGCAGGTGGTGGAGCTCAGCAGTGGCATCTTTGGTCTCTTCCTCCACCTGTCCAGGTATCACTGTATCTCTTGAAACAGATTTTGTGGACAAGTCTGGGCATAGTGTTATTGGCCACATATATGGGGTATGTCTCTGGATTACCTGGCTCTAGTGCCCAGGGGGAGAGCTTTCATGGCTTCCACAGGACTGTAGTAGACTAAAGTGGTTTCTTATATGTACACAATTATATTTGGGGCCATTTACTAAACAGTCACAGCTGCCTGATACAGTTGTGTAGAAACAAAGCAAAACAGCTAGTGCTGGCATGTTTGGGGCTGGAGGACCAGAACTTGGCAAGTCTAGAACTGAATCTGATTTTCAACCACTGTGATAAACAGTATGGAGAGTACTGAAAAAATTAAAAATAGAACGACTGTATGATACAGCAATTAACTTCTGGGTACAAGTTCACAGGAAATAAAATCAGTGTCTTAAACAGATATCTTTACTCCCAAATTTACTGCAGCATTACTCACAATAGTCTATATATGCAAAGAAGCTGTGTCAATAAACAGAAAAATGTTTGTAGAAAATATGATATATATTAGAATATCATATACTATTTCATATATAGTATATAATATTCCATAATATATAATGGGATATTATTCATCCTTAAAAAAGAAAGAAATCCTGCCATTCATGACAAAAACACAAATGAGGCCACAGTGTATTACCTGGAATAAATGAACCTGGAGTAAGAGAAATAAATCAGACAGAGAAATATAAATACTGTACGTTGTTGCTTATATGTAGAATTTAAAAACATTGAAATCATAGAAGGAAAAAAGAATAGGACAGTGGTTGCCAGGGGCTGAAAGGTGAAGGAAATTGGAAGATGCTGGTCAAATTATATAAACTGTCAGTAAGATGAATAATTCTGGGAACCTAATGCATAGCATGGTGGTTATAGTTAATAATAATGTATTATTAAAAATTGCTTAAACAGTAGATATTAAGTATTCTCACCACACAAACCCAAAGTAACCCTGGGAGGTGACTGGTGTGTTAATTAACTTGATGTGGTAATCATTTCATAATGTGTACATATATTAGAACATCATGATGTACACCTTAAATGCACAAAACTTTTACTTATCAATTATACCTCTATAAACCTATAAAACTTAAAATATTTGGAAAATGTTCATTGTGGATTAATTAATAACAGGGAACAAAAGAGTCAGAGTGAGGCAACATCTAGGTCATATCACTCCTAATAGGTTGGGGTAAAATCTTGCAGCTTTGGTAAAAGTCTTAATGCAGATGTCAGGCTTAGAAAAAAGGACAAAGAGCGATACTGTAGCAATTCTGTCACTTCAGTCATGTCCGACTCTGTGTGACCCCAGAGAATCGCAGACTGAAGAAGGATACCAACAATGGAATGAAAGTATATACACTTTTAATACTCTATTTCTTCCTTTCACCTGAAGATAGTAGTGATTTTACATAATCCTCAAGGTTGAAGAATATAACTAACCTATTGTCACTGAAACACAATGGTATTGTCTATTAAATTAATGGTGCTAACTTCGAGAATGATAACATTCTGCCATATTTCAGAAGCTATAGTGTTGTTTATAAATAACTGGCAGTTTTGAGTTATTTCACTTTAATGTACCTATTTATCAAATCTCTCCTCTATAAGAGGTCACAGTCCCTCAGCTCAAGGTGTAAAACTGATTAGTATCCACAGAAAAATAACAAATGTAAGACAGCAGACATNATGTAAAACAGTAACAGTGATTTAAGACATAATTTTTAATAAATATTACAACTATATGTCAATTTTATTTGCTAGCACATGAATAAATTTAAGATAAATAAACAAATGAGCCAGGAGCTTGGTTGGCAAACTTTAGAATAAAAAACTGAAATTTAGAAAGTTACTTCAGTTCAGTTCAGTCGCTCAGTCATGTCTGATTCTTTGCGACCCCATGAATCGCAGCACGCCAGGCCTCCCTATCCATCACCAACTCCCAGAGTTCACTCAGACTCACATCCATCAAATCAGTCATGCCATCCAGCCATCTCATCCTGTGTCGTCCCCTTCTCCTCTTTCCCCCAATCCCTCCCAGAATCAGAGTCTTTTCCAATGTGTCAACTCTTCACATGTGGTGGCCAAAGTACTGGAGTTTCAGCTTTAACATTATTCCTTCCAAAGAAATCCCAGGTCTGATCTCCTTCAGAATGGACTGGTTGGATCTCCTTGCAGTCCAAGGAACTCTCAAGAGTCTTCTCCAACATCACAGTTCAAATGCATCAATTCTTCAGCGCTCAGCCTTCTTCACAGTCCAACTCTCACATCCATAAATGACCACAGGAAAAACCATAGTCTTGACTAGACAGCCCTTAGTTGGCAAAGTAATGTCTCTGCTTTTGAATATACTATCTAGGTTGGTCATAACTTTTCTTCCAAGGAGTAAGCATCTTAATTTTATGGCTGCAATCACCGTCTGCAGTGAAGTGACTATCAAAGATTTTTATCACACTGCTTAAATTCTGTAAGTAAGGAGAAAAAGATCTTTAAATAATTGTTGCTCCAGCTTTCTCACTGACATGTAAAGTCATCAATCCTGTCTTCACTTCATAATTAAAACAAACAAACAAACAAAAAAAGATGCTGAACAAACTAAAAGTCATTAACTTTTCTTAGATATATCAGAGAACTGAAGTAACAGGGCAAACCACTACTCTGAAAAATGGAGAGGGAGGCAAATACAGAGAGCCACAGTCATCATCCGCTTATCTGTAGCAGAAGTCACTGGGGCTAGCGATTGATAGAGATATTTAAAATGGTTTTGACAGATTGCTGGAGGCTGACTGTGTTGGAGGCTGAGGACTACCCTAAGAACTGAAAAATTCTAGGGACCTAGTATTAGGGATCACTATCAGTAACCTCATAAGGTTCTCCTTATTGAGACTGGAGAAAAAAATTCCTGTTGTGTCAAGTAGGAAGAATAGGAAAGCAATCATTTTAAAACATTCTCACAACATTCTCCATAACCAGGGCATATTCTCAGTGGAATCTACTTTGCCAGACACTATGTGACCTGAGAAAAGGAAAAGTGGACAATTCTATTTCCTTCTAGAATTAAAATGTCTACAAATAAATGCTGGGGAGGCTGTGGAGAAAAGGGAACCCTCCTACACTGTTGGTGAGAACATAAGTTGATGGAGCCACTATGGAAAACAGTATGAAAGCTTCTCAAAAAACTAAATGTAGACTTGCCATATGATCCAGCAGTCTCACCCCTTGGCATATATCTAGGCAATACTAAAATTTTAAAAGATATATGTGCCCCTATGTTCATAGAAGCATGCTGGCTGTGACAGACCGCACAGAAGAGTGGGTGGGAGGGGCTACCCCTCACCCAAGATCAGGGGCAGCGACTGAGAGTGCCAGGCTGCATCGGCACAAGAGCGACCGAGAGGAGCTACCCCACGTCCGAGGTCAGGGGTGGTGGCTGAAAGGAGTTACCCCCACCGGAGGTCAGGGCGGCAGCCAAGAGGAGCAACTGCACGTCCAAGGAGCAGTGGCTGCATGGGCGCAGGAGGGCCAAGAGGAGCTACACCATGTTCAAGGTCAGGAGGGGCAGCCAGTGAGGAGATACCCCTCATCCAAGGTAAGGATCAGCGGCTATGCTTTGCTGGAGCGGCCGTGATGAGATACCCCACGTCCAAGGTAAGAGAAACCCAAGTAAGAGAGTAGGTGTTGCGAGAGGGCATCAGAGGGCAGACATACTGAAAACATAATCAAAGAAAACTAGCCAATCTGATCACATGGACCACAGCCTCATCTAACTCAGTGAAACTAAGCCATGCCATGTGGGGCCACCCAAGACAGGAGGGTCATGATGGAAAGGTCTGAGAGAATGTGGTCCACTGGAGAAGGGAATAGCAAAACATTTCAGTATTCTTGCTTTGAAAACCCCATGAACACTATGAAAAGGCAAAATGATAGGATATTGAAAAGGGAACTCTGGGTCAGGAGGTGACCAATATGCTACTGGAGATCAGTGGAGAAATAACTCCAGAAAGAATAACAGGATGGAGCCAAAGCAAAAACAATACCCCATTGTGGATGTGACTGGTGATAGAAGCAAGGTCCAGTGCTGTAAAGAACAATATTGCATAGGAACCTGGAATGTCAGGTCCATGAATCAAGGCAAATTGGGAGTGGTCAAACAGGAGATGGCAAGAGTGAAAGTCGACATTCTAGGAATCAGCAAATTAAAATGGACTGGAATGGGTGAATTTAACTCAGATGACCATTATATCTACTACTGGGGTCAAGAATCCCTCAGAAGAAATGGAGTAGCCATCATGGTCAACAGAAGAGTCCAAACTGCAGTACTTGGAAGTAATCTCAAAAACGACAGAATGACCTCTGTTCGTTTCCAAGGCAAACCATTCAATATCACAGTAATCCAAGCCTATGCCCCAACGAGTAACACTGAAGAAGCTGAAGTTGAGCGGTTCTATGAAGACCTACAAGACCTTTTAGAACTAACACCCAAAAAAGATGTCCTTTTCATTATAGGGGACTGGAATGCAAAAGTAAGAAGTCAAGAAACACCTGGAGTAACAGGCAAATTTGTCCTTGGAGTATGGAATGAAGCAGGGCAAAGGCTAACAGAGTTTTAACAAGAGAACGCACTGGTCATAGCAAACACCCTCTTCCAACAACACAAGAGAAGACTCTACACATAAACATCACCAGATGGTCAACACCGAAATCAGATTGCTTATATTATTTGCAGCCAAAGATGGAGAGTCTCTACAAGGTCAGCAAAAACAAGACCGGGAGCTGACTGTGGCTTAGACCATGGACTCTTTATTGCCAAATTCAGACTTAAGTTGAAGAAAGTGGGGAAAATCACGAAACATTCAGGTATGGCCTAAAAAAACCCCTTATGATTATACAGTGGAAGTGAGAAATAGATTTAATGGACCAGATCTGATAGATAGAGTGCCTGATGAACTATGGATGAAGGTTCATGACATTGTACAGAAGACAGGGATCAAGACCATCCCCATGGAAAAGAAATGCAAAAAAGCAAAATGGCTGTCTGAGGAGGCCTTACAAATAGCTGTGAAAAGAAGAGAAGTGAAAAGCAAAGGAGAAAAGGAAAGATATAAGCATCTGAATGCAGAGTTCCCAAGAATAGCAAGGAGAGATAAGAAAGCCTTCCTCAGCAGTCAATGCGAAGAAATAGAGGAAAAGAACAGAATGGGAAAGACGAGAGATCTCTTCAAGAAAATTAGAGATACAAGGGAACATTTCATGCAAAGATGGACTCGATAAAGGACAGAAATGGTATGGACCTAACAGAAGCAGATGATATTAAGAAGAGGTAGCAAGAATACACAGAAGAACTGTACAAAAAAGAGCTTCATGACCCAGATAATCACGATGGTGTGATCAATCACCTAGAACAAGACATCCTGGAATGTGAAGTCAAATGGGCCTTAGAAGACATCACTATGAACAAAGCTATTGGAGGTGATGGAATTCCAGTTGAGCTATTTTAAATCCTGAAATATAATGCTGTGAAAGTGCTGGACTCAATATGCCAGCAAATTTGGAAAACTCAGCAGTGGCCACAGGACTGGAAAAGGTCAGTTTTCATTCCAATGCCAAAGAAAGGCAATGCCAAAGAATGCTCAAACTACTGCACAATTGCACTCATCTCACATGCTAGTAAAGTCATGTTCAAAAATCTCCAAGCCAGGCCTCACCAGTACATGAACTGTGAACATCCAGATGTTCAAGCTGGTTTTAGAAAAGGCAGAGGAACCAGAGATCAAATTGCCAACATCCGCTGGATCATGGAAAAAGCAAGAGAGTTCCAGAAAAATATCTATTTCTGCTTTATTGACTATGCCAAAGCCTTTGACTGTGTGGATCACAATAAACTGTGAAAAATTCTGAAAGAGATGGGAATAACAGACCACCTTACCTGCCTCTTGAGAACCCTATATGCAGATCAGGTAGCAACAGTTAGAACTGGACATGGAACAGACTGGTTCCAAATAGGAAGTGAGTACGTCAAGGCTGTATATTGTCACCCTGCTTATTTAACTTATATGCAGAGTACATCATGAGAAACGCTGGACTGGAAGAAACACAAGCTGGAATCAAGATTGCCGGGAGAAATATCAATAATCTCAGATATGCAGATGACACCACCCTTATGGCAAAAAGTGAAGAGGAACTTAAAAGCCTCTTGATGAAAGTGAAAGAGGAGAGTGAAAAAGTTGGCTAAAGCTCAACATTCGGAAAACTAAGATCATGGCATCCAGTCCCATCACTTCATGGGAAATAGATGGGAAAACAGTGGAAACAGTGTCGGACTTTATTTTTTGAGGCTCCAAAATCACTGCAGATGGTGATTGCAGCCAGGAAATTAAAAGACGTTTACTCCTTGGAAGGAAAGTTATGACCAACCAATATAGCATATTGAAAAGCAGAAACATTAGTTTGCCAACAAAGGTCCATTTGGTCAAGGCTATGTTTTTTTCCAGTGGTCATGTATGGATGTGAGAGTTGGACTGTGAAGAAACCTGAGGCCGAAGAATTGATGCTATTGAACTGTGGTGTTGGAGAAGACTCTTAAGAGTCCCTTGGACTGCAAGGAGATCCAACCAGTCCATCCTAAAGGAGATCAGTCTTGGGATGTTCATTGGAAGGACTGATGCTGAAGCTGAAACTCCAGTACTTTGGCCGCCTTATGTGAAGAGTTGACTGATTGGAAAAGACCCTGATGCTGGGAGGGATTGGGGTCAGAAGGATAAGGGGACAACAGAGGATGAGATGGCTGGATGGCATCACCGACTCGATGGACATGAATTTGTGTGAACTCCGGGAGTTGGTGATAGACAGGGAGGCCTGGCATGCTGCGATTCATGTGGTCACAAAGAGTAGGACATGCCAGAGAAACTGAACTAACTGAATGAATGATGTTCATAGTAGAGCTATTCTTAGTAGCCAAGACATGAAATCAACCTAAGTGTCTATGGTTAGGTGAATGACTAAAGAAGATGTGGCACATATATACAGTGGAATACTACTTGGCCATGAAAAGAAATTAAATAAAGCCATTTGCAGCAATGGGTTTCCCTCGTGGCTTGGCAGTAAAGAATCTGCCTTTCAATGCAGGAGATTTAGGTTTAATTCCTGAGTAGTGAAGATCCCTTTGAGAAGGAAATGAAACCTACTCCAGTATTCTTGCCTAGGAAATCCCATGAACAGAGGAGCCTGGTGGGCTACAGTACATGGGATTGCAAAGAGTCAGACATGACTTAGCAACTAAACAACAACAAATTTACAGCAACATGGATGGGTCTAGTAAGTCAGAAGAGAAAGATAAACACCATATGATATTACTTACACTTGGAATCTAGAATATGACACAAAAGAACATACCTACAAAATAGAAATAGACTCGCAGACATAGAGAATATACCTGTGGTTGCCAAGGGCAGAGAGTGGGAAGGGATGAAGTGGGAGTTTGGGATTAACAGATGTAAACTTGTATATATAAAATGGATAAATAACAAGGTCTTACTGTATTACACAGGAAACTATATTTAATACAGTTAAATATAAACTGTAATGGAAAAGAATTACAAAGAATGTGTATAAATAAATATATATATGTATAACTGCATCACTTTGCTATATAACAGAAATTAACGCAGCATAAATCAACTAGACTTCAATTTAAAAAAAATGGTGTATTTGTCTAAGAAAATAAAGTATCATATCATTTATATGTGGAATTTTAAAAAATACAACAAACTAGTGACTATAACAAAAATATAAGCAGACTTACAGATACAGACATTGAACTAGTGGTTACCAGTGTGGGGAGATCAATATAGGGATGGGAGAATGAGAAGAACAAACTATTGGTATAAGATACCCATCAAGGATATATTGTACAACACAGGGATTATAGCCAATATTTTGTAATAATTGTAAACGGAAAATAACATTCAAAATTTCCATAAAATTAAAAATTATAATAAATATTTTAAAATAGATAAAGAAAGAATACATCTATGTTACTAGGTCGAATATTTGAAAATATTTATTCTATCAGACATGAGCTATACTATACTGATATATGTTATACATCTTCCTTGAAAATTTCTTAGTTTTCCATTGATACTTTTGTTCCTTTACTCTTTGAAAAAGAATTTATGAGTTGAAAAAGACAGGACAGAGTTCTAAGTTTAAAGAGAAGAACAAGAAGACACACCCTTCCACCAAGTCCATCAGAAATGGTATAATGAGAGGGACACTATCATTACTAAGTTCCCTGGTAACTTCCCTCTGCAGATTAGGGGTGAGGGCAGAAGAGGGCATTACAAAGCTAGACTTATTAACATCATTAGAAATGATGGAAACTGGAGCAGTGGAGCTAAGTATTAGTTCCTAGCTACTAGGAGCAATCCAGAGTGTTGTGATTATCACAATATGCAAGGGGGCTTGATCTGCACAACGTTGTGAAGGCTCCATCTCTAAGAACAAAATAGGTGGGCAGGCAATGATAGTTACTCGTGTGTGTGTGTGTGTGTGTGTGTGTGTGTAACCCACATCTATCAAAATCACTTGGGAGGCTTGATAAAATAGAGAAATATACATCACTGAGCTCTATTCTAGAGTTTCTAATTCAATAGATCTTGGATGGGGGAGAACAAGACACACACACACAGTCAACACAGGGACAGAAGCAGTCTTCACTTAACATGGATCTGAAGTGTGTGAATCTCAGTTACCAGAGTTTCCCCCCAACATCTACACGCAAATTTCAGATGCTACAGTTCCACTGAGAGTGCCTGTAAAAAATACTAGTGTCACTTCTAGGTCTCCCGTCTTCAAATATCACATGAGTGACAAATGCACACTGTAATCAGTGACCAATGACTTTACTTCTCTCAGAGTCTGTGAATGCACATTCATCATCCAAACCACACATAGATAGCAATGCATGTAACTGTGGTTCCTGCTTATTCCCCACTGAATGGCCCCTATGATCATGGCATGTGGTCCCATCACTCACTTTGTGGCAAAAAGATGGGGAATAATTGGAAACAGTGACAGATTTTATTTTCTTGGGCTCCCAAAATCACAGCAGATGGTGACTATAGCTATGAAATTAATAGACACCTGCTTTTGGGGAGGAAAGCTGTGTAAAACCTAGACATCGTATTACAAAGCAGAATAGCATTTAGCCAACAAAGTCCATATAGTCAAAGCTATGGTTTTTCCAGTAGTCATGCATGGATGTGAGAGCTAGACCATAAAGAAGGCTGAGTGCCAAAGAATTGATGTTTTCAAACTGTGGAGCTGGAGAAGACTCTTGAGAGTCCTTTGGACAGCAAGGAAATCAAACTCAATCCTAAAGGAAATCAATCCTGAATATTCATTTGGAAGGACTAATGCTGAAGCTGAAGCTCCAATACTTTGGCCACCTGATGCATAGAGCCAACTCACTGGAAAAGATCCTGATGCTGAGAGAGACTGAGGGCAGAAGGAGAAGGGAGTGACAGAAGATAAGATAGTTGGATGGCATCACTAACTCAATGGACATGACTCTGAGCAAACTGGGGGAGATATTGAAGGACAGGGAAGCCTGGTGTCCTATCCTGTAGTCCACGGGGCCGCAAAGAGTTGGATACAACTTAGTGACTGAACAACAAGCCCCTATCATGTATATAATAATCCAGAATCAAAAGAGGGAAGTAGCCAATAAAAAAAAAAGTGATTATTCTGGAAATGAAATTCAAATCAGATGAACTGGATTTAGAGAAGAAACAAATGACTGTCAGAATGTTGAGCTATCACAGTTGAAGAAACTCTGGATAAGCAGCCAGTAGACTGGAGTGAAGATAAACTTATCAGTATAAAAAATATGGTAATGATGAAAAGGATAAAGAAGTTCCAGAGGAAATGACACCGGCCAAAAAAAGTCATTAAAGGAACTCTAGGAGGTATTTCATGACACTGAAAGTGCAAACTATAAAATACTGAAAGCTGATCTAAACACAGGAAGAAGCATATCACTGCCTCATGACATAAAAAATGTTTGTTCCAAACTGTAGATTATACAATGAGAAAAAGGCAACCACTGTTTAATGTATTCTTGATCATTTTTCTACAAAGAAGTAAGACATGTTAATTCTGATATTTTAAATTACAATGTAGTAAATGAATACTGGGCTTCCCAGGTGGCACAGTGGTAAAGAATCTGCCTGCCAATGCAGGAAATGTAAGTGACACAGGCTTGATCCCTGGTTCAGCAAGATCCCATGGAGTAGGAAATGGCACCCACTCCAGTATTATTGTCTGGAAAATCCCACAATCCATGGGGTCTCAAAGAGTCAGATATGACTGAGTGACTGAGCACAAATAAATATTAGTTTTATTAGTCTTTTTTCCATTTCCTTACAAACACAACTGAGGGTAAGAAAAAATTAAAGTTTGAAAAATGATCTTAGAGTTTATGGAAAATCATATTTTTCTATTGATTCAATTAAGAATACTTTGTATGATTGCAGCTTGTAAATTTATTTTTATGGTCTTGCATTACTCTGCAAAGAAAGGACTCCATGAATGTGTGTGTGTTTGTGGGTATTCTATACAAAACAGGAATAAATAATCACATAGCAATAAGTGATTGTGAACGCAGGAACCTACAGAGGAAGGACCAACAACACCAAGGCACGTGGATAGTATAATCATTCCTCTAATCTTTTTCCTAAAAGGATAAAATTCAGTTCACATACAATGGGAAAAGAGAAATCCCAGAAATTTCAATGACTTTTGGCCACAGGTTATAATGTGATATTTATCCCAGATACCTAGAGCATCACCATGGTCCCTCTTTTAGAAAACAAACAGAAACTAGATAATGGACATCCAGGTCAAAATCTGGTTTACAGTTGTTACTGTTTCCATCTACTCACCCAGTGTCATTTATCTACCCTGTGCTAAGCTATGTCCAACTCTTTGTGACCCTATGCACTGTAGCCCACCAGACCCCTCTGTCCAAGGGATTCTCCAGGCAAGAATACTGGAGTGGGTTGCTGTGCCCTCCTCCAGGGGATCTTCCTGACCCACAAATCAAACTTGCATCTCTTATATCTCCTGCAGTGCCAGATGGGTTCTTTAACAATTAGTAACAGTGGGGAAGCCACCTTGTCAATGCCATGTGTGTATAATTGAAACCTATATACCAGGAAGTTGGGATAACACCCATAAAAGTCTTTGGACTAATGGCCAAAAGCTATTACATAGGGAAAACCTCTGTAGTAAATCACATCATCATCATTATATCTGGGGAAATAGAAGAGACTAATGATAGCTTAAAAACCTAAAGGGGGTGGGAGTAGTCATATTTCATACAAATCACATCTATGTTTTATAGTTCAGGCAGGTCTTAACACAAGAACTGTAGAAGACCACAGGCTCAAGCAAGCCATAGACACAGTTGTGCCCACCATCCATGAGATAGAATTTTTGCAAGAACAGATTGAAAATTCAGGTATATAAAATACCTTCATTGATTTGTCAAATGTATTCTTTTATATACCACCCTCCCAAAAAAAGAAAAAAAGAAAGAAAGATCAGAAACAGTTCAAATTCACATGGAACGGCAAAAACGTAATTTGTTCCAGGTCTATGTTAATGTTCTCATTTTCTGCCATAATATAGTCTTAAAAAAGTTGAGCTATCTGAATATCCTGAAAAGCATTAAAGAAATTCATGACCTCATGATATCTGCAGACAGGGAAACTAAATAGGAGGAGGTTAACACATTGTAGGTTTCAGTAACAGCCATGTGCTCTAGAAGGTAGAAGCAAACTTTATGAAGAATCAGAGAACAGTCCCTTCAGTAAAGTTTCTAGGGATCTAGGGAAGGGGTCATACCAGGTGAATTCCCTCAAAACTAAAAAGTATACAGCTACAACTTGAATTTCCTGCCATAACAAGGGACCACTATAGCAGGTAAGTCATTTCTCTCACCTAAGAATAAGTCACCAACCTATATACCTAATGAAAAGAAAGCCAAAGATTTGAATAGGAACTGGGGATCAAATCATGAACTTCTTTCTTATTACCAAATTCAGACTTAAAATGAAGAAAGTAGGGAAAACCAGTAGACCATGCGGGTATAACCTAAATCACATCCTTTATGATTATACACTGGAATAATTCAAGAAATAGATTCAATAGATTAGAACTGATAGAGTGCCTGAAGAGCTATAGATGGACGTGACATTGTACAGGAGGCAGTGTTCAAAACCATCCTCAATTAAAAAAAAATGCAAAAAGGCGAAATGCTTGTCTGAGGAGGCCTTAAAAATAGCTGTAAAAAGACAAGTGAAAGGCAAAGGAGAAAAGGAAAGATGTATTCATCTGAATGCAGAGCTCCAAAGAATAGCAAGGAGAGAAAAAAGCCTTCCTTAGTGATCAGTGTAAAGAAATATAGGAAAACAATAGAATGGGTAAGACTAGAGATCTCTTCAGAAAAATTAGAGACACCAAGGGAACATTTCATGCAAAGATGGGCTCAATAAAGGACAGAAATAGTATGGATCTGACAGAGCACAAGATATTAAGAAAAATTGTCAAGAATACACAGAAAAGCTACACAAAAAAGATCTTCATGAGCCAGATAATCACGATGGTGTGATCACTCACCTAGAGCCAAACATCGTGGAATGTGTAGTAAAAATGCCTTAGGAAGCATCACTACGAACAAAGCTTGTGGAAGTGATGGAATTCCAGTTGTGCTGTTTCAAATCCTATAAGATGATGTTGTGAAAGTGCTGCACTCAATATGCCAGCAAATTTGGAAAACTCAGCAGTGGCAACAGGATTGGAAAAGGTCAGTTTTCATTCCAACCCCAAAGAAAGGCAATGCCATAGAATGCTCAAACTACAACACAATTGCACTCATCTCTCACGCTAGCAAAGTAATTCTCAAAATTCTCCAAGACAGGCTTAAATAGTACATGAACCACGAACTTCCAGATGTTCTAGCTGGATTTAGAAAAGGCAGGGGAACCAGAGATCAAATTGCCAACATCCGTTGGATCATCAAAAAAGCAAGAGAGTTCCAGAAAAGCATCTATTTCTGCTTTATTGACTATACCAAAGCCTTTGACTGTGTGGAGCAAAAACAAACTGTGGAACATTCTTAAAGAGATGGGAACACCCGATCACCATATCTGCCTCCTGAGGCATCTATATGCAGGTCAAGAAGCTACAGTAGAACTGGACATGGAACCATAGATTGGCTCCAAATCAGAAAATGAGCATGTCAAGGCTGTATATTGTCACCCTGCTTTGCAGAATACGTCATGGAAAATGCTGGACTGGATGAAGTACAAGCTGGAATCAAGGTTGCTGGGAGAAATATCAATAACCACAGATATGCAGACGACACCACGCTTACAGCACAAAAAAGAACTAAAGATTCTCTTGATGAAAGTGTAAGGGGAGAGTGAAAAAGTTGGCTTAAAGCTCAACATTCAGAAAACTAAAATCTTTACATCTTGTACCACTACTTCATGGCAAATAGATGGGGAAACAATGGAAACAGTGAAAGACTTTATTTTTGGGGCTTCCAAAATCACTGCAGATGGTGACTGCAGCCATGAAATTAAAAGACACTTCCTCCTTGGAAGGAAAGTTATGACCAACCTAGACAGCATATTAAAAAGCAGAGACATTACTTTGCCAACAAGTTCCATCTAGTCCAGCTATGGTATTTCCAGTAGTCATGTATGGATGTAAGAGCTGGACTATAAAGAAGGCTGAGCACTGAAGAATTGATGCTTTTGAACTGTGGTGTTGGGGAAGACTCTTGAGAATCCCTTGGACAGGAAGGAGATCAAACTAGTCTATCCTAAAGTAAATCAGTCCTGAATATTCATTGGAAGGACTGATGTTGAAGCTGAAGGGAAGAAGTGACTCATTAAAAAAGACTCTGATGCTGGAAATAATTGAAGGCGGGCAGAGAAGGGGGCAACAGACAGTGAGATAGTAGATAGCTTCATTGACTCAATGGATGTGGGTTTGAGTCAGCTCAGAAGTTGGTGATGGACAGGGAAGCCTGGCGTGCTGCAGTCCATGGCGTCTCAGAGTCCAATATGACTGAGTGATTGAACTGAACTGAACTGAACTAAAACAAGAAAGGGCTCTACAGTAGCTTCAGATTTTGATGCATGCAGCCCTGAAATCTGTGACTTAAAATCTCCAGAATTTATAGTGTTGGTTGTAGAGAAATTTTCAGTGAGGAGTTTGTGTAGGAGTTATGGAAGAATTATAACATAACCCCTAGCTTTCAGTTCTGAAACAAGGGCATATTATTTGCATGACAGAATTGTCCTTTTACCTCTCACTGATGTGTAATTTGTTAATTTTCAGGCCCCAGACATCAAATGTAAGAGGACAGAGGAAAAATTTTCTTCCCCAACAGCCTTAATCCTGACTGAGAAAAGTATGGCACCAGAGACCCAGACCCCTCAAAAGAATGAGGCAGTTTAGAATAGACGGTTACAAAGGGCAATGAGGAGTGCCCATTGTTTTTTAAGATTACCTCATCTTGTAAGTCTCCTGTCAGCACAAAAACCCAACTGGAACAGAGGAGGAACTATATTCAAATTGTTCATGTGATAGCAAAGTCATGGGTGACATGATGATTTTGTGACAATGTCTGTTTTATTGTGCTGTTGACTTCTCACTAGTGATAAGAGCTGCAAAAGTTTTGGGGAGAAGACTTATGACAATCTAATTCTTTTGGCAGGCTCAGCTTTTAGGCCAATAAGGTACTTTGATTATGATGCCTCAGTGTTGGTTCATCAGTTGTAACAAATATACCACTCTGGTGGGAGAATGCTAATAATGGAGGAGGAGGATATTTGTAAGTAGCTGTTTGCAGGAAACCACCCTCAGCAGGAAACCTCTTTTCTTGCAAACTTNCTAGCAAACCTTTCAGATCTTTTGATCTTGCCTAACCTGTTGGTTCTTTCTGTAGATCAAAGACGTGGAAATGAAGGACAAGTAATTAACAGATGATCGATCTCTTTCCTAGCTTCCCCTTCAGTAACCTTGCAATCAAATGGTGTGAATAAACTGTGTGAACAAGATGGCATATAAAGAAAGATCACAAGAAGTCAACAAGCCTGCATGCACTGGGGGATGGTGATGACTCTGACCCCCATCTCAAAGATTAACAGAGATTACTTCCCTTTCTCTCTTCAGAAAATTCATGGCTGAGCAGAATCTTTGCAAACAGTTTTTGGAGGACAATGAGTCCACTATTTCCCTAGTTTGTCAACATTCTGATTAAAAGCAACTTTCCTTTCTATCAACAATTGCCCCTTGGGTATTGATTTAAGAGCAGCTGGCAACTGGACCTGAGTTCACTAATATATGCATATATGACGGTAGGATGTAAATGGGATATCTCTTTACATTCCCTTTTTCTGTGAACTGAAAACTCCTTTAAAATTTTTAAAGAAAGAATAAAAAAAAAAGTAATTCTAAGAAGCACTAGGAAGTGAACTACATCAACATTGGGGATGTATTATTCAAATATCCCTTCTAAAAAGAACTTGCCATTCAACGTCAGGGAGTGCAGTTAGCCTACAACCTTCAGCTACACTGTCTTTAGGATCTGTCTCAGCATTTACACTGAAACCTTGTTATTCCCAGGCTACCCCTAGACAATGACTGAGAATGAGGGCTTGGCCATTTCTGTACACTCCTAATCTCAGTTTTCTTCACTGAACACATAATCGGACTCAAGGTACAACAGACAAGATGGACATAAGAAGTAGATGGATAGATGGTAAACAACTTAGAATGGGAAGCAAAAATTACTTTTTATTACTAATCATGAATTTGATTTATATATAAGAACCTAAGAAAGTATTGAGAATTATAAATCCCAAGTACAGTAGTTGGAAAGCTGGAGGAGTTGAGTTTAAATCAGAAAAAGGGCTGAACATAAAGGAACAATTAGCCTACTGAGTATTCTCCACAAAACCTTCCAGCCATGTATTCAATTCTTTCCTACAAATGGAGGATGCATATCTGGATAAACTGACATAGAGAAGCTAAAATCTGACTCACCACATAGATTGGTGAGCAAAGGAGTAGAACTAATATATAATCCATTTACACAAACTATAATGACTGATATTCAAATAAAAATAATAAATTTTATAGTATAATTTTGCTAATAAGAATGAAACTCATTTTCAAAGAAATTATGGGTTGAATTCTGTTCTATAAAAATGTCTATGTTGAAGTCCTAAACATCAGAATGTGGGTTCATTCTCCATTTCTGTCTTCACAGAAGTAGTCAAGCTAAAATAAGGTCACTAGGATGGGCCCTGATTCAGTATAACTGATGTCTTTATAAAATGGAAAAAATTGGAGACAGATATACACACAAGGTAAATGCCATCATTTACCTTGATCATTACTATTATCATCAGTCAGAGATTGGGACAATGTATCAACCAGTAGAGGGATCCCGAAGACCACTACTAAATCACTTAGAAGACAGACTGAGAACAAATTTTTGCCCATCCCTCAGAAAGATACACATGGGAAAGCCTTGATCTTGAACTACTAGCCTGTGGAACTATGAGACAACAAAACTGTTGTTTAAAGCCATTAGATTGTCATAATTATTATGGCACCCTAGCAAACTAAAATAGGGAATAAATAACATTTCACTTAACTAAAATTCAAAGTTAGTATTACTTATCATCAAAAACTTACAAATGCTTATCTGTTAATGATGGGACATGATGAGATTTTTGTATTTCATCTTTGAAAATGTCTTTTCACTATGATAAGTATTGACAAATGCTGATAGAAATCAATGAGCATATGATTTTCATTGAGATTATTCAAGGCTTAGAGGAAACATCAAATTATCTTACATTTTTCTATTGATATTTGCCTCAGTATATGATTATTTTGCAGATTAATCACTTCCAATTGCAGGTTGGGTGAAAGGTCTTCATTGAATAGTTAAATATATTTTGAAATATGAAATTTTCCTTTGCATTTCTACTGAGGACTGAAAAAAAAAGGCTGCTAGAACCGTGGTTTGAGCTCAGAAAATACATCTGCTGCAAACTGGGGTGGGAGGGGTGGTGGTACTCTCACTTTATATCTTACCTTTGAGAGTACAGCAAGTATATAGAACAGTTTAATATTACTGGTGGTTTGAACAATATTAATTTTCATCTAAATGTCAAGATAGTATATATTTTGTATATCAGCACTTTTTGCCTTGCAAATTTAGGTTAAATCCGCTTAAAGAACATTATCAAGAATGTGAGCTTCCCAGGTGGTGCTCGTGGTAAAAAAACACACCTGCCAATACAGGAAACATAAGACATGTGGGTTCTATCCCTGTGTCAGGAAGAACCCCTGGAGGAGGACATGGCAACCAACTCCAGTAATTTTGCCTAGAGCATTCCAAGAACAAAGAATCCTGGTGGGTTAAAGTTCCTATAGTCATAAAGAATCAGACAGGAATGAAGTGACTCAGCATGCACTCATCTCAAGTCTTTAGCAAAAGATAATTTCCAGAGCTACTCAATGTTAATAGCAGTTGAAGATAGTTTTCTTTTATAAAAATTTCAATGTCAGCCATGAGCCCAGAGAGTTGCAATTAAATTATAACATCTACTCCATTAAAGACCTATGACTAAGTCCAAATACTTAACTATTATTTCTGAAAAAAATGAATACAACTAATGTTGGATAAGCTCATAAGACCAACTGAAGATCAGTATCAAATCTAGTTTAACTATATATGAGATTCAAAGCAGAAGATATTAAGAAGAGATGGCAAGACTACACAGAAGAACTGTACAAAAAAGATTGTCATGACTCAGGTAATCATGATGCTGTGATCACTCACCTAGAGCCAGACAAACTGGAATGTGAAGTCAAGTGGGCCTTAGGAAGCATCACTACAGACAAAGCTAGTGCAGGTGATGAAATTCCAGTTGAGCTACTTCAAATCTTAAAAGATGATGCTTTGAAAGTGCTGCACTAAATATGCCAGGACATTTGAAAAATGCAGCAGTGGCCACAAGACTGGAAAAGGTCAGTTTTCATTCCAATCCCTAAGAAAGGCAATGCCAAAGAATGCTCAAACTACTAGACAACTGCACTCATCTCACAGGCTAGTAAAGTGATACTCAAAATTCTCCAAGGCAGGCTTCAGCAATACCTGAACTATGTACTTCCAGATGTTCAAGCTAGATTTAGAAAAGGCAGAGGAACCACAGATCAAATTGCCAACATCTGCTGGATCATCTAAAAGGCAAGAGAGTTCCAGAAACACATGTATTTCTGCTTTATTGACTATCTCAAAGCCTTTGACTCTGTAGATGGCAATAAATTGTGGAAAATTCTGAAAGGCCCACTTGACTTCACATTCCAGTTTGTCTGGCTCTAGGTGAGTGATCACACCATCGTGATTATCTTGGTCAGGAAGATCTCTTTTGTATAGTTCTTCCGTGTATTCTTGCCACCTCTTCTTAATATCTTCTCCTTCTGTTAGGTCCATACCATTCCTGTCCTTTATCGAGCCCATCTTTGCATGAAATGTCCCCTTGGTATGTCTAATTTTCTTGAAGAAATCTCTAGTCTTTCCCATTCTGTTGTTTTCCTCTATTTCTTCGCATTGATTGTTGAGGATGGCTCTCTTATCTCTTCTTGCTAATCTTTGGAAATCTGCATTCAGATGCTTATATCTTTACTTTTTTCCTTTGCTTTTCTCTTCTCTTCTTTTCACAACTATTTGTAAGGCCTCCCCAGACAGCCATTTTTGTTTTTTGAATTTCTTTTTCATGGGGATGGTCTTGATTTTGAGGGGCTCCCAAATCACTGCAGATCGTGTTTGCAGCCATGCAATTAAAAGATACTTACTCCTTGGAAAGAGTGTTATGACCAACCTAGACTGCATATTAAAAAGCAAAGACATCACTTTGTCAACAAAAGTCTAGTCAAGGCTATGGTTTTTCCAGTAGTCATGTATGGATATGAGAGTTGGACTATAAAGAAAGCTGAATGATGAAGAATTGATACTTTTGAACTGTGGTGTTGGAGAAGATTCTTGAGAGCCCCTTGGACTGCAAGTAGATCCAACCAGTCCATCCTAAAGGAAATCAGTCCTGAATTTTCATTGGAAGGACTGATGCTGAAGCTGAAACTCCAATACTTTGGCTACCTAATGCAAAGAGCTGACTCATTTGAAAAGACCCTGATGTTGGGAAAGATTGAAGGCAGGAGAAGAAGGGAGTGACAAAGGATGAGATAGTTGGATGACATCACTGACTCAATGGAGATGAGTCTGAGTAAACTCTGCGAGTTGGTGATGGACAGGGAGGCCTAGCATGCTCTGTTCCATTGGGTTGTGAAGAGTCAGTCATGACTGAGTGACTGAACTGAACTGGACTGAACTGAGATTCAAATAATTATTACAAATTTACGGGCTCCTAAAAAAAAACATTATAAGCATTAAGTTTTTGCAAGCTTTTAACATTTGTTCAATCATCCTTTTTTCTCTTCCACATATATTTATATGCCCTTTACGTCTTAGTGAAATCCATGTCTGGTTGAACTAAATTTATGGTTTTATCAATTCTTGGCTGTGGCTATACCACTCAAGCTATTCATTGAAGCTAATTCTTCAGTCACTTCAAGCTCAGCATTGGCTTCTCAAATAAACAAACAACTAAATAGTACTGGTAATATCTGTCAATTCACCAAGAGCCAAAGAAAAATAGGAAATCTTGTTTTTTTATTGACTATTGATGTTTCTCCTGATGCCCTAGAATTGTAAATCCACTGTTACAACTGAAGGTTAACAGTCTAAAGTTTATTTTCTCTGAATACATTTCTTCAGCTTCTGTAATCAAACATGATTTAATTAAGTCACCATAGGTAAATAGCTTTCCCTTCTTGGCTAACAAATGAATATCCTGGAAACTTAAACTTTTGTTGTAGCCTCATTTTGACCTTTGTGTGTGTGTGTGTATGTATGTGCATATGTGTAAAAATTCCATGGTGATAAAATATTCTGCTTGAATAATTCTATTTTTACAACTAATTTTTACAAATTGGTGAATCTTTATATATATATATTGTATTATTTTAGTCCAACCAGAGTATAGATGCATAACTACACCCCTTAAAAGCATAGCATTTGAAGTGCACATTTCTTTTTTGTTTTGATGCAATAGATATTCACTAATAAGAAAACACAAAGAAAATACACTGTATTATGATGTAATGCATGACAGTTTAAATTACGTCAAATTACAACTACATTGCTGTAATTTGTAGTAAGCCCAATATCAGTAAAAACCCCTGAGAGGTTAAAAACAATCTCAGTTACAACTATTCAACTAGTACAACTGATTGTTTAGAATAAAAGTAGCCTGAGACAATACACAATCAAATAAATTGGCTGGATTACAATAAATGCTTATTTATAGACAATGAAATTTGCACTTTATATATATTTTCATGTGCCAAAAATACCCTTTTAAACAATCATTAGAAGATGTAAAAACCATTTTAACTAATGGTCAGTACAAAAATACATGGTGAACAGACTTGGTGATCTCTGATCTGGACAATGTAAAATTAAATTCTTAGTCCCCTTCTGACACTCAGCAGAACAGCTAGCTGTTCTTGTAAACTGTATGTGGAACTTTAAAATATTTCTCTTTGGGACTACTCTTTTTCTATGTGTCTCGGCAGTTTGAGGGCTGCCCTCCAGTCAAATATATAAGTGCCCTCTTAGCATTCCTCACATAAGGCAGACACATAAACTCAGAGCTTCCATTCACCATTTTATGAATTGGTAACCAAAAAATTTTTGCTTTATCATGAAATAAATAATAATCAGGAAACAAATATTCAGAGGAAAAATATAGGCAAGAAAACCTCCTAGAAAGTAAAGTTATATCTGGACATGGAACAAAAGACTGGTTCCAAATAGCAAAAGGAGTATATCAAGACTGTATATTGTCACCCAGCTTATTTAACTTATATGCAGAGTACATCATGAGAAATGCTAGGTTGGATGAAGCACAAGCTGGAATCAAAAGTGCTGGGAGAAACATCAGTCACCTCAGGTATGCAGATGACACCAACCTTATGGAAGAAAGTGAAGAAGAACTAAAGAGCTTCTTGATGAAAGTGAAAGAGGAAAGTGAAAAAGTTGGCCTGAAGTTCAACATTCAGAAAATTAAGATCATGGCATCCTGTCCCATCACTTCGCAGCAAATAGATGGGGAAACGGTGGCTGACGTTATGTTTTGGGGCTCCAAAATTACTGAAGATGGTGATTGCAGCCATGAAATTAAAAGACGCTTACTCCTTGGAAGGAAAGTTATGACCAACCTAGACAGCATATTAAAAAGCAGAGATATTACTTTGCCAACAAAGATCCATCTAGTCAAGGGTATGGTTTTTCCAGTAGTCATGTATGGATGTGAGTGTTGGCCTATAGAGAAAGCTGAGCGCCAAAGAATCAATGCTTTTGAACTGTGGCATTGGAGAAGACTCTTGAGAGTCCCTTGGACTGCAAGGACTTCCAGCCAGTCCATCTTAAAGGAAATCCATCCTGAATATTCATTGGAAGGACTTTTGTTGAAGCTGAAACTCCAATACTTTGGCCACCTGATGCAGAGAGCTGACTGATTTGAAAAGACCCTGATGCTGGGAAAGATTGAAGGCAGGGGAAGAAGGGGATGACAAACGATGAGTTGGTTGGATAGCATCACCAACTCAATGGACATGAGTTTCAGTAAACTCTGGGAGTTGATGATGGATAGGGAGGCCTGGCATGCTGCAGTCCATGGGGTCACAAAGAGTTGGACATGACTGAGCGAGTGAACTGAACTGAACTGAAAACAAGAATACTTGTTATCTCACAGTCTCTGTGCTTCAGAAATCAAAATGTGATCAGCAGCCTTGTTGGAAAAATTTATTTCTTCATGAGACTTTGGCCAGGGATATATCTCAGTCCTTTGCCATGTGAGCACTCACAAAGAGTATCTCTCAACATGACACTGTGTTTCATCAGATATTCAGCAAAAGAGAGAGCTACCAAGGTACATTGTCACAGTTTTTTTTTTATTTTGCTTTGGTTGCCTAATTGTGGAAATGATATCCCCTCATTTTGTTATTTTTTGTTAGGAGAAAGTCACTGAGTTGGGCTCATATTTCAAAATAATGGTTATTGCCTAATACTGTGCACACATAGCACAAGGCAGAGTCATGAAAGGCCATCCTTGAAAGCTGCCTATTATTCTACTAATTCAATAAGGCACCATAACCAGTCACTTATCCCGAGCTCATGTTAGAACTCAGTCCAGTGGATAGATACTGTGATTGTAGGCTTTGAGACTTTGAGCAGAGAACTCAATTATGTTCTGACCAGAATTCTCACCTATAGAAATTTTTAGATGAACAAAGAGCATTGTTTAAGCCATTAAATCTCTGATAATTTGTAACATGGCAACAACAATTAATACACACCCCTTTTATGATAATATTTGTATTCTAACTGGCAACTAATTTCAATATATTTCCACTAATTCTTTTTGTATCTTCCCTAATAACTGTCAATAACATCAGTTTAAGGCATTTTTCACGACCTTCCTAAAATATTTTCTACTTCAATACATCATCG
>SJYQ01017066.1:0-18883 GCA_006410935.1 Redunca redunca | reverse complement strand
CACATTAATTAGAGGCAAGAGCTATAAAAAAGACCCTTTTGAAAATTTTAAAGATGAAAAATACAATGTATCTAATTTAAAATATTTTATATATAATTAAAAGTTGATTATAATTAAAAGAATATAGACAAATATTATGGAAATTGAAAGCAAAATAGCAGCTACTGGAGAGGAAACAGAGAAAAAAAGAAATGAGGTAAATGAAGATGGTAAGATATGGGATGACTCAAGCAGCCTAATTAGAGCTATCAAAGTAGAGGGAAGAGAGAGGGGAATAGATGGAAAATATATATATACATCAGTTCAGTTTAGTTGCTCAGTCCTGTCCAAGTTTTTGGGACCCCATGAATTGCAGCACCTCAGGCTTCCCTGTTCATCAACAATTCTGGGAGCTTACTCAAACTAATGTCTATCGAGTCGGTGATGCCATCCTAAAATCTCATCCTCTGTCGTCCCTTCCTCTCCCACCATCAATCTTTCCCAGCATCACGGTCTTTACAAATGAGTCAGTTCTTCATATCAGGTGGCCAAAGTATTGGTTTTTCAGCTTGAGCATCAGTTCTTCCAATGAATATTCAGAACTGATTTCCTTTAGGATGGACTGGTTGGATCTCCTTGCAGTCCATCAGACTCTCAAAAGTCTTCAACACCACAGATCTAAAGCATCAATTCTTCATCACTCAGCTTTCTTTATAGTCCAACTCATATTCATACACGACAAGTGGAAAAACCATACTTTGACTAGATGGAACTTTGTTGCAAAGCTATTGTGTCTGCTTTATAATATGCTGTCTAGGTTGGACATAGCTTTTCTTCCAAGGAACAAGTGTGTTTTAATTTCATAGCTTCAGTCACCCTCTGCAGTGATTTTGGAGCCCCCCAAAATAAAGTCTGTCACTGTTTCCATTGTTTCCCCATCTATGTGCCATGAAGTGATGAGACCAGGTGCCATGATCTTAGTTTTCTGAATGTTGAGTTTTAATCCAACTTTTTCATTCTCCTCTTTCACTTTTATGAAGAGGCTCTTTAGTTCTTCTTCACTTTCTGCCATAAGTGTGGTGTCACTTGCATATCTGAGGTTATTGATATTTCTCCTAGTAATCTTCATCCCAGCTTGTGTTTCATCTAGCCCAGCATTTCACATGATGTACCCTGAATATAAGTTAAACAAGCAAGGTGACAATACCGCCTTGATGTACTCCTTTTCCTATTTGGAACCAGTCTGTTGTTCCATGTCCAGTTCTAACTGTAGCTTCTTGACCTGCATACAGGTTTCTCAGGAGGCAGGTCAGATGTCTGATATTCCCATCTCTTGAAGAATTTTCCAGAGTTTGTTGTGATCCACAGAGTCAAAGGCTTTGGTGTAGTCAGTAAAGCAGAAGTAGATGTTTTTCTAAAACTTCCTTGTTTTTTTGATGATCCAGTGGATGTTATCAATTTCATCTCTGCATCCTCTGCCTTTTCTAAACCTGGAAGTTCACAACTCATGCACAGTTGAAGCCTGGCTTGGAGAATTTTGAGCACTACTTTGCATGTGAGATGAGTGCAACTGTGTTGTAGTTTGAACATTCTTTCGCATTGCCTTTCTTTGGGATTGGATGGGAATGAAATCTGACCTTTTCCAGTCCCGTGGCCACTGCTGCATTTCCAAATTTGCTGGCACATTGAGTGCAGCACTTTAACAGCATCATCTTTTAGAATTTGAAATAACTAAACTGGAATTCCATCATACCCACTAGCTTTGTTCATAGTGATGCTTCCTATGGCCACTTGACTTCATATTCCAGGATGTCTGGCTCTAGATGAGTGATCACACCATCATGGTTGTCTGGATCATGAAGATCTTTTTTGTATAGTTCTTCTGTGTATTCTTGCCAATTCTTCTTAATATCTTCTGCTTCTATTAGGTCTGTACCATTTCTGTGCTTTATTGTGCCCATCTTTGCAAGAAATATTCCCTTGGTAGCTCTAATTTTCTTGAAGAGATCTCTAGTCTTTCCCATTCTGTTGTTTGCCTCTACTTTGCACTTATCGCTGAGGACGGCTTTCTTTTCTTTTCTTTTTTTTTAATCGGTATACTCATTTTATTTATTTACTTATTTTTGTTTTTATTTTTTTATTTTATTTTACTTTACAATAGTGTATTGGTTTTGCCATACATTGACATGAATTCGCCACAGGTGTACATGAGTTCCCATTCTTGAACCCCCCCCTTCCACCTCCCACCCCATATCATCTCTCTGGATCATCCCCGTGCACCAGCCCCAAGCATCCTATATTCTGTATCGAACATAGACCGGTGATTCGTTTCTTAGATGATAGTATACATGTTTAAGTGCCATTCTCCCAAATCATCTCACCCTTTCCCTCCCCCTCAAAGTCCAAAAGGAGGACGGCTTTCTTATCTCTTTCTGCTATTCTTTGTAACTCTGCATTCAATTGGATATACCTTTTGTTTTCTCCTTTGCCTTTTATGTCTCTTCTTTTCTCAGTTATTCGTAAGGCCTCCTCAGACAACCATTTTGCCTTTTCACATTTCTTTTTCTTAGGGATGGTCTTAATCACTGCCTCCTGTGCAGTGTCACAAACCTCCATCTATAGTTCTTCAGGCACACTGTCTATCAGATCTAATCCCTTGCCTCTATTTGTCACTTCCCACTTTATAATCATATGGGATTTGATTTTGGTCATACCTGAATCATCTAGTGGTTTTTCCCTACTTTCTACAATTTCAGTCTGAATTTGGCAAAAAGGAGTTCATGATCTGATCCACAGTCAGCTTCCAGTCTTGATTTTACTGACCGTATAGAGCTTTTCCATCTATGGCTGCAAAGAATATAATCAATCTGATTTCAGTATTGACCATCTAGTGATGTCCATGTGCAGAATATTCTCTTGTTTTGTTGGAAGAGGGTGTTGGCTATGACCAGTGAGTTCTCTTGGCAAAACTCTGTTAGCCTTTGCCCTCTGTTAGCCTTTGTTTTTCACTCCCAGGCCAAATTTACCTGTTCCTCCAGGTATCTCTTGAGTTCCTACTTTTGCATTCCAGTCCCCTTGTTAGTTCTAGAAGGTCTTGTAGGTCTTCATAGAACCATTCAATTTCAGCTTCTTCAGCATTACTGGTTGGGACATAGACTTAGATTACTGTGATATTGAATGGTTTGCCTTTGAAACGAGCAAAGATCATTCAAAAGGTCCCATGCACACACTGCTTCTCAGTGCCCTCAACCCTGAAGAGCCCACCACAGACTCATATCTCCACCAGAGACTCCTGGACACTCCACAGGCAAGTCCAGGTCAGTCTCTTGTGGGGTCACTGTTCCTTTCTCCTGGGTCCTGGTGTGCACAGGTTTTGTTTGTGCCCTCCAAGAGTCTGTTTCCCCAGTCCTGTGGAAGTTCTGGCAGCTCTATGGCTAGGGTTAATGGTAACCTCCTCCAAGAGGGCTTATGCCACACCCAGGTCTGCTGCACCCAGAGCCCCTGCCCTTGAAGCAGGCCACTGCTGATCCAGACCTCCACTGGAGACATTCATACACAGTTCTGGCTAAGTCTCTGTGGGGTCCCTGAGTCCTGGTGTGCACTTGGTTTGTTTGAGCCTTCCAAGTGTCTCTGGAAGGTATGGGATTTTATTCTAATTGCGATTATACCCCTCCTACCATCTTGCTGTGTCTTCTCCTCTGTCCTCGGAAGTGGGGTATGTTTTTTTTTTTTTGGTGGGATCCAACATTGTCCTGTTGACAGTTGTTCAGCAGCAAGTTTTAATTTTGGAGATCTTACAGGAGAAGATGAGCGCATGACCATATACTTCACTATCTTTTTCTATGTATCCTTTCATACTTTTGATTCTTGTATTTTTCATTGTTAATAATATTTTAATGTTCTACTTCATATCTGTTCACAAAACAGTAATATGACATCTGCACATATCACCTTTATTTCACTAAACACCCAAACCAAAAAGACTCCCCCAAAGAAACAAACAAACAACAGAAGCCATTTGAAAAGATTGACTCATATTTTCAGTACAAACTCTACTCAGTCCTCTACATGGAGCCCCAAAGTCCCCTCCTGAACTTTTCCTGTTGTGAGGTATACTTCTTGTATTGTAAGATAAACTCCTCCAGTTTTTCAGTTCAGTCCATCTTCTCTTATATTCAACTACTTCCTTTTAAATTAATACTCTCATTTTCCTGCATCTTAAATGTCTTATGTTTATTTTACATAAGTCTTAGGCTATAGTATTTTCAATTTACCAGTTTCAGATACCTCCTTATTTCTCTGTTTATAAACATTTTTTTTCCTCTTCTACCAACAGCAGGATTTTATCTTTGTCATCCCACTGAAACTTTCAACCATATCTACATCTTCCATCTTGTCCAATCAAATGACCAATTCTTTGACTTCAGTTTACCTGATCGCTCCACAGATGAAAATAACATTCTTGAAATTATTGCTTCCCTTGAATTTCTGACCACCATACCTACTTGTTTTCATTATATGCACTTTATTGGCTTTCTTTATTTCTTGTTGAATATTTCCATTTTCTGCTTATAAGTGCTAGAATTATCCAAGATCAGATAGATATTCTTTTCTTTAAATGCCACAAACCCTGATTGCTTATTAATTTTCAACAATTTAACTATGAGTTACTTTTATAATTTTATATGCCTCTGATATTTAACATAATAATAATAACTTTGACTCTGTACCAATTTCCTACATAACAACCAGTATTTAGCTTTCTAATTGGCCACCCAACTTAAGAGCATCAGATGAGCTACTGATATCTGCCTGTATTCCCATTTCTATAAAGAGTTCTCTATTTGATACTATATTCAAAGACTACACATCTCATTTGATTTGCCTATGGCCACCATTGTCTATAGTTATAAAACATCTTGGTTTTTAAATTATTATTCAAACATGCCTAGTTCAATGCTTTTATGTTATTTTCTGCTAAGAAAAATCTCTTTTACATGGATGTCTTCCTCATTCCATGTCCTTGCTCAAATATTATATCCTGAAGAATGTTTCTTTGACCATGCTACCTAAAGTGGTATGTAACTCACTCTCTTGTATTCTCTATTCATCTTTCTGCTTTAAATTTCTTAATTGAACAAATCACTTAGCATTATAGAATGCACATATTTATTACCATTTTATTATCTGACTCATAAAAATACTTACATTATAAGGGTTGACACCTTATATTTTCACAGTATCCTTATCAGCTAAAAATAGTATCTGGTACATAGAAAATTATTAACACATAGCATTAGAAATGTTTTTCTAATTAAGTTTGAAAGTAAGAATAGCACTTTGTAAAATCCACCCCCCTCACCCAAAAAGCAGAAAAGTGAATGGAGCAAAATATGGTGAAAAATCACTATAAGTAAAAGAGTTTAGGTTCCTTTGCTATTTCTTTGGTTAACATATTTGTAACTTAATTTGGTAATATATTTGAGCTGTCAAGATAAGGTGGTCCATGGAGAATGATTTGTATTAAAAAACTCATCACCATTATGGAATAGAGTTTGACTGAGGTCTCAGGAATCAATTTCATTTATGTATAGGACCGGCAGGCCCTGAAATTATTATTACTACTGCAATCACCACAGAACTCAAGAAATCCAATGAGAAGGAACTGTAGAGAATTGAGAATTGTATCAACCTGGGTTGTATTGATTAATTGTTTTTATATGAGAATTGTATTAATCTGGGTTTTTCAGGAGACATAAATCACATTGGTAATTTGAATAGGGAAATTCAATATAAAGTCATATTAATTAGTGAAAGAGGATAAAGAGATGTGTTTTAAAAAAGTAGCCAATATAGGATCAGCTATTATATATATCAGCCTGAGAGTACACAGGAAGGAAGAGATTTGAAAGAGGGTCTTTCTCCAAGGCTGAGATTCACACCTTATCAGAAATGGTATGACTATGACCAATTAGACGAGAAAGAAGCTGAATGAGGCTTTGGATAGCAGAAAAGAAACTATTGCCACATACTGCTTGGGAAATAGCCATGGGGTTCTGATTGAGTTCACTGGGAAAAATACTAGCATATCAATTCATTTTGCTAATAAATCACCAACATGAGTACCACTAAAGCTTGCTGAAGAGTGAATGTCAGCACAGGTGTCACACGTGGCTGACTACTACAGACCATATTAGCAAGAAGGAATAAACACTCTGGAATAAGAAAAGAGGTATAATTTAATGACAAAGATTAGCATTATGCCAACAGCAAATGATAAATAGAGGGCCTAGTTCCAGTATCACACAATGAGACAAGGCGAATTTGGAGCTAGAATTGACAAACCTAATTGGCAGAGAAAGCAATAATCACCTCAGGACATGTACATACTTTAGTAACACCCTGCCAAAAATTCTCTGGAAACATGATTTCATCTGAGTATCTGATGATACTTTGTATCTGAGTTCTTACTTTTATTCAGTTTTTTTAAATGACTGTGCTGTATAGGTAACACAGTGGTTCTCATTGTTCCCTGAGCATGATATTCACCAGGAAAGCTTGGCAAAAATACATATAATGCAGTTTCATTATTCTGATTCATCTTACCTATTGGCACTAACACATACTTATCTCGAGGGAGCAATGAACCACTGTAAGAGACACAGGTAGAAAGCCATCCAACACTGACATAAGAAATAAACAATGTTCACTCTATAGATCTGAGTCTCTTTTGTTGTCTCGCATACAGGGTCTTCATCACCATCTTTCTAAATTCCATATATATGCGTTAGTATACTGTATTGGTGTTTTTCTTTCNATTTGAACCAGTTCTAAGGAGATGGATGGAACTGAAGCCGATTATACAGAGTGAAGTAAGCCAGAAAGAAAAACACCAATACAGTATACTAACGCATATATATGGAATTTAGAAAGATGGTGATGAAGACCCTGTATGCGAGACAACAAAAGAGACGCAGATCTATACAGTGAACTTTTGGACTCTGGGGGAGAGGGAGAGGGTGGGATGAGATGGGAGAATGGCATTGAAACATGTATACTATCATGTAAGGAATGAACCGCCAGTCTATGTCCGATGCAGGATGCAGGATGCTTGGGGCTGGTGCATGGGGAGGACCCAGAGAGATGTTATGGGGGGGGAGGTGGGAGGGGATTGATGTTTGGGAACGCATGTACACTCATGGTGAATTCATGTCAATGTTTGGCAGAAGCAATACAGTATTGTAAAGTAAACTAAAGTTAAAATAAAAATTAAAAAAAGAAAAGAACTGATTCAAATGTATTCTTTTTAATGGCTGAGTAATACGCCATTGTGTATATGTACCACAGCTTTCTTATCCATTCATCTGCTGATGGACATCTAGGTTGTTTCCGTGTTCTGGCTATTATAAACAGTGCTGCAATGAACACTGGGGTACATGTGTCTCTTTCTGTTCTGGTTTCCTTGGTGTGTATGCCCAGCAGTGGGATTGCTGTTTGGGAACGCATGTACACTCGTGGTGAATTCATGTCAATGTTTGGCAAAACCAATACAGTATTGTAAAGTAAACTAAAGTTAAAATAAAAATTAAAAAAAAGAAATAAAAAATGTAGGTTTAATAATATATATAAACCAGAGAAAAACACATAAACTACTTTTAATTTGCAAGTACTTCTGTAATTCCCCAAGGATCAAGGAATGTACTTAGAAAATTCTTCCAATCTATTATCACTGTATAGTAAAGACATTGTATAGTATAGAATTTGGATGAAAATAAAGATTCATAGTTTGAATTGCATGATAACCAGACTAGTTATTTTAATTTCAAATCATCAGTATAAAACAAAATATCAAAAAATAGTTGAATTTTAATAGCAAGTGTTAAAACTCTTGTAGATACTAACATTTATAAGAGAACTGGATAGGATTTTCTAACATTCAGAAAATATAAGTGAGGAACCTGCTCCAAATTACCACCAGTAAAAATAAAAATATATTGATTAAAATGTGTCAGGCACATAAATTACATTTGAATTCTCTCTAAGAGAATTTTCGCATTAAAATATGTGCTTGTGACTACATGGAAAATTTAAACAAAAAAGAAGGAGAAGAAAAAAGAAAAAACAGAGACTTGAAGAGGGAAATGGTAAGATGACCACAGCAATAACATTTACTTCTTACACTAGATCTTGATTTGTTTGAACAAAGGGAGAACTATATGAAAACAGACACACTCCATTGAAGAATTTTGAGCATTACTTTAGTAGCATGTGAGATGAATGCAATTGTGCGGTAGTTTAAGCATTCTTTGACATTGCCTTTCTTTGGGATTGAAATGAAAAATGACATTTTCCCAGTCCTGTGGCCAATGCTGAGTTTTCCAAATTTGCTGGCATATTGAGTGCAGCACTTTCACAGCATCATCTTTCAGGGTTTGAAATAGCTTAACTGGAATTCCATCACCTCCACTAGCTTTGTTCATAGTGATGCTTTCTAAGGCCCACTTGACTTCACATTTCAGGATGTCTGGTTCTAGGTGAGTGATCACACCATCATGCATATCTGGGTTGTGAAGCTCTTTTTTGTACAGTTCTTCTGTGTATTCTTGCCACCTCTTCTTAATACCTTCTACTTCTGTTAGGTCCATGCCATTTTTATCCTTTATTGAGCCCATCTTTGCATAAATGTTCCCTTGGTATCTCTAATTTTCTTGAAGAGATCTCTAGTCTTTTCCATTCTATTGTTTTCCTCTGTTTCTTTGCACTGAACACTGAGGAAGGCTTTCCTATCTCTCCTTGCTATTCTTAGGAACTCTGCATTCAAATGAGTATATCTTTCCTTTTTCTCCTTTGTTTTTGGCTTCTCTTCTTTTCACAGCTATTTGTAAGGCCTCCTCAGACAGCCATTTTGCATTTTTGAATTTCTTTTTCTTGGGGATGGTCTTGATCCCTGTCTCCTGTACAATGTCATGAACCTCCATCCATAGTTCATCAGGCACTCTGTCTATCAGATCTAGTCCCTTAAATCTATTTCTCAAGTGGGCCTTAGGCAGCATCACTACAAACAAAGCTAGTGGAGGTGATGGAATTCCAGTTGAGCTATTTCAAATCCTAAAAGATGATGCTGTGAAAGTGCTGCACTCAGTATGCCAGCAAATTTGGAAAACTCAGCAATGGCCACAGGATTGGAAAAGGTCACTTTTCATTCCAATCCAATTCCAAAGAAAGGCAATGCCAAAGAATGCTCAAACTACTGCACATTACACTCAATTCACACGCTAGTAAAGTAATCCTCAAAATTCTCCAAGCCAGGCTTCAGCAATATGTGAACTGTGAACTTCCAGATGATGCAGCTGGTTTTAGAAAAGGCAGAAGCACCAGATATCAAATTTACAACATCTGCTGGGTCATCAAAAAAGCAAGAGAGTTCCAGAAAAACATCTATTTCTACTTTATTGACTATGTCAAAGTTTTGACTGTGTGGATCACAATAAACTGCAGAAAATTCTGAAAGATATGGGAATACCAGACCACCTGACCTGCCTCCTGAGAAATCTGTATGCAGGTCAGGAAGCAACAATTATAACTGGACATGGAACAACAGACTGGTTCCAAACAGGAAAAGGAGTACATCAAGGCTGTATATTGTCACCCTCCTTATTTAACTTATATTCAGAGTACATCATGAGAAACACTGGGTTGGATGAAGCACAAGCTGGAATCAAGATTGCCAGGAGAAATATCAATAACCTCAGATATGCAGATGTCACCACCCTTATGGCAGAAAGTGAAGAAGAACTAAAGAGCCTCTTGATGAAAGTGAAAGAGGAGAGTGAAAAAGTTGGCTTAAAGCTCAACATTCAGAAAACTAAGATCATGGAATCTTGTCCTATCAGTTCATGGCATCTTGTCCTATCAGTTCATAGCAAATAGATAAGGAAACAATGGAAATAGTGGCAGACTTTATTTTGGGGGGCTCCGAAATCACTCCAGATGGTGACTGCAACCATGAAATAAAAAGACGCTTAATCCTTGGAAGAAAGTTTATGACCAACCTTGACCGCATATTTGGAGAAGAAAATGGCAACCCACTCCAGTTTTCTTGCCTGGGGAATCCCAGGGATGGGGGAGCCTGGTGGACTGCTGTCTATGAGGTCGCATAGAGTCGGACATGACTGAAGTGACTTAACAGTAGCAGTAGCAGACAGCATATTAAAAAGCAGAGACATTACTTTGCCAACAAAGGTCCGTCTCCTCAAGGCTATGGTTTTCCCATGTATGGATGTGAGAATTGGACTATAGAAAAAGCTGAGAGCAGAAGAATTGATGCTTTTGAACTGTGATGATAGAGAAGACTCTTGAGAGTCCCTTCGACTGAAAGGAGATCCAACCAGTCCATCCTAAAGGAGATCAGTCCTGAGTGTTCATTGGAAGGACTGATTTTGATGTTAAAACTCCAATACTTTTGCTACCTGATGCACAGAACTGACTCATTGGAAAAGACCCTGATGCTGGGAAAGACTGTAGGCAGGAGGAGAAGGGGACAACAGAGGATGAGATGGTTGGATGGCATCACCAACTCAATGGACATGAAATTGAGTAAACCCCGGGAGTTGGTAATGGACAGGGAAGGTTGCATGTTGCAGTCCATGGGATCACAAAGAGCTGCACATGACTGAGAGACTGAACTGAACAGAACTGAAAGTAGGTTTGTCATATCTTTCCTCCCAAGGAGAGAGCATCTTTTAATTTCATAGCTGCAGATGCTGTCTGCAGTGATTTTGTAGCCCAAGAAAATACAATCTGTCACTGCTGCTGCTAAGCTACTGCTGCTAAGTCACTTCAGTCGTGTCCGACTCTGTGCCACCCCATAGACGGCAGCCCACCAGGCTCCGCCGTCCCTGGGATTCTCCAGGCAAGAACACTGGAGTGGGTTGCCAGTTCCTTCTCCAATACATGAAAGTGAAAAGTGAAAGTGAAGTCGCTCAGTCGTGTCCGACCCTCAGCGACCCCATGGACTGCAGCCTTCCAGGCTCCTCCATCCATGGGATTTTCCAGGCAAGAGTACTGGAGTGGGGTGCCATAAAATCTGTCACTGCTTCCATTTTTTTCCCTTTCTATTTGCCATGAATTAATGGGCCCAGATGCATGATCTTAGTTTTATGAATGTTGAGCTGTAGCCAGCTTTTTCACTCTCCTCTTTCACCATGATTTAGAAACTCTTTAGTTTCTCTTCACATTCTGTCATTAGCGAGGTAACATCTGCATATCTAAAGTTGTTGATTTTTATCCCAGCAGTCTAGATTCCAGCTTGTACTTCATCCAGCCTGGCATTTTACTTGATGTACTCTGCATATAAGTTAAATAAGCAGGGTCACAATAGACAGCCTTGCTGTACTCTTTCCCAGTTTTGAACCAGTCCATTGTTTCATGTTCTAACTGTTGTTTCCTGACTTGCATACAGGTTCTCAGAAGACAAGTAAAGTGGTCTGGTATTCCCATCTCTTTAAGAATTTTCCACAGTTTGTTGTGATCCACATAGTCAAAGTCTTTCATATAGTCAATGAGAGAGAAGTAGATGTTTTTTTAATGGAATCCTCTTGCTTTCTTCATGATCCTTTGAATGTTAGCAATTTGACCTCTTCTACCTCTGCCTTTTCTACACCTAGTTTTTGCATCTGGAAATTCTCGATGCAGGTACTGCTAGAGCCTAGATTGGAGGATTGTGTATAACTTTGCTAACGTGCGAAATGAGCACAATTATACAATAGTTTGAACATTCTTTGGCATTGCCCTCCTTTGGATTTGAATGAAAACTGACCTTTTCCAGTCCTATGGCCACTACTGAGTTTTCCAAATTTGCTGATGTATTGAGTACAGAATTTAATGGCATTTGTTTTTTACGGATATAAATAACTAAGCTGGAATTCCATCACGTCCACTAGCTTTGTTCATAGAAACTCTCCCTATGTTCCACTTGATTTCACACTCCAGGATGTCTGGCTGTAGGTGAGTGACCACACTATCAGGATTATCTAGGTCATTAAGACCTTTTTCTGTACAGTTCTTCTGCATACTCTTGCCATTTTTTTTTTTATTCTCTCTTCTTCTGTTAGGTCCTTAACATTTCTATTCTTTATTGTCCCCGTTCTATCCTTTATTGTGCCCTATTCCCTTGATAATCTCCCAATTTCTTGAAGTAATCTCTAGTCTTTTCAATTGTTTTCCTCCATTTCTTTATTGTTCATTTAAGAAAGCCTTCTTATGTCTCCTTACTGTTTTCTGGAACTCTGCTTTCAGTTGGGTTTATCTTTCCCTTTCTCACTTGCCTTTGCTTCTCTTTTTTCTTCAGCTATTTGTAAAACCTCCTCAGACAATCACTTTGCCTTCTTGCATTTCTTTATCTTTGGGGTGGTTTTAATCACTGCCTCTTGTACAATGTTATGGACTTCTGTCCACAGTTCTTCAGGCATTCTTTCTACCAGATTTAACCCCTTGAATCTATTCATCAACTCCACTGTATAATCATAGGGCATCTGATTTAGTTCATATCTGAATGGCCTAGTGATTTTCCCTACTTTCTTCAATTTCAGCATGAATTTTGCAATAAGGAGCTCATGATTTGAGCCACAGTCAGCTCCAGGTCTTATTTTTGCTAACTGTGTAGAGTTTCTCCATCTTTGGCTGCAAAGAATATAATAAATTTTATTTCAGTGTTAATCATTTGATAATGCCCATGTACAGAAAAGTATCTTGGGTTGTTGGAAAATGGTGTTTGCTATATCTAGCATTTTCTTTTGATAAAACTCTGTTAGCCTTTGTCCCACTTCATTTTTAACTCCATGGTCAAATTTTTCTGTTACTCCAGGTATCTCTTGACTTCCTACTTTTGCATTCCAATTCCTTATGATGAAAAGGACATCATTTCTGGTTTTAGTTTTAAAACGTGTTATAGATCTTCATAGAACTGGCCAACCTCAGCTTCTTCAGCATTAGTAGTTGGTGCAGACTTGGATTACTGTGATATTGAATAGTTTGCCTTGTAAAGGAGCTGAGACCATTCTGTCATTTTTGAGGTTGCACCCGAATATTGGATTTTGAACTCTTTTGCTATGAGGGCTACTCCACTTCTTCTAAGAGGTTTTTACCCATAGTAATAGATGTAATGGTCATCTGAATTAAATTTGCCCATTCCTGTCCATTTTAGTTCACTGATTCCTAAGATGTCGAAGTTCACTCTCCTGTTTGCCCACCTGCAATTTACCTTGATTCACGGACCTAACATTCCAGGTGTCTATGCTGTTTTGGCCCAGCCACTCATTCTTTCTGAAGCTGTTAGTAATTGTCCTCCACTATTCCCCACAGCATATTAGACACCTTCTGATCTTCAGGAGCTCACCTTCTAGTGTCATATATTTTTGAATTTTCATACTGTCCATGGGGTTTTCCAGGGAAGAATGCTGGAGTGGGTTACAATTTCTTCTTCCAGAGGACCATGTTTTGTCAGAACTCTTCACTCTGACCCATTCATCTTGAGTGCCTCTGCATGGCATGGCTCATAGCTGCATTGAGTTATGCAAGCCTCTTCACCATGACAAGGATATGATCCATGAAGAGGAATACAGATCTACCATATTACTTTTAGTGGATCACATTTCTTCATGAATATATGGATGCCTATATGGGTGTGAGTTATGCCTGCAATCAGTATATTATTTATATATTTTTACTATTAAAGTACAATTATTAAATACTTATATAAACATTTACACTCTCACACAACTAAAGAATCATCCCAGAGATGAAAGTCTACTGAACCTATATAGTTTAAATATTGCTTTCTGGTAATAACATGTTTTATTTAGTATTGTCATTAAACCAAAGATTTAAATAAATGCCATGGTGAAATTTAATTGGATTTCAACCACTATTTGATAGTCATGTTTTACATGCAAATATGTCAGATAAATGACATGGATATGCTATAAAGCACTCAAAATAATGAAGAGAGATATATGTTGCCAGCGTTTTTACTTGGTTATAAAAACTTTAAGTAATGCTTTCAGGGAGAAGATAATAACATGCTAACAAATAGTCAAGTGTAACAAAACTGAAAAGATGATAGTGATTGACAGTGAAATGTTAACACATGTTAATTACAGATATGATGTCATATTTCTATCTCTATCATGCATACATATATGTCAAGAAGATACCCTGGAGAAGGGGATGACAACCCACTCTAGTATTCTTGCCTGGAGAATTCCATGCTCAGAGGAGCCTGGCCGGCTAGTGTCCATGGGGTCACAACGAATCGGACATGACTGAGCAACTAACACTTCAGAGGGATATACATACACATATATATATATATGTGTGTGTATATATATTTATAACATGTGTAACATGTATTTGAAATAGAGAATTTGGAAACAGATCAGAATATACATTTATTTGTATATTTGGGGGCCAATAAAAATAATCATAGGACTTTCCAGGTGGCACTAGTTGTAAAGAACCCACTTGCCACTGCAGGAGACATAAGAGATTCAGGTTTGATTGTTGGGTCAGAAGATCCTCTGGAGAAAGGTAGGGGAACTCACTCAAGTACTTATGCCTGGAAATCCCACAGACAGTGGAGACTGACAGGCTATATGGTTCAAAGGGTTGCAAGGAGTTGGATATGACTGAAGTGACTTAGTATGCACTCTTAAGAATAATCATATTTTATCATCATAATGAAATTGCATATTATTTTCTATCATGTGGTATAATTTCCCAGTGTACTTCCTACTATTTGTTCATATTTTATTTTGCTACTCATAAACTTTTATTATTTCCTTTGTGACAGCTTAATTGCAAATATTATTAATATTCCAATTTTGTCTCTCCTTGAATCCACATCTATCTCAAAATGATATTATAACTACTTTCTTCAAGATTTCAAGCCTACTTTCCTATTTCTTGATTCTAAGACTAACTTGTGACTTGGCTTGATCAGTAGAATACAACAGATAAGATGATGTACATTTTCACTGCCTCAGACTTGAGACCTTGCATGATTCATCTTGTTTTCTGCTTCACGTCATGAAGGCTGAGAGACCACACAGAGCAGAGCCAAGATGTTTCAGCTGATCCATTCTAGCCAGTTACTAAAATTACCAAACCAAACCAGAAGGGGAGAGTCATTCAGGAAATATAATACATGCTTATTGGTCTCAGTCACTAATGCATCTGGTAATTTATCACAGAATTTTAAAATAATTTAAATGTTTTCAATGTACAAATTAAATTGAGGGGATTGACATTTTAAATTATTAAACAAATAATTTAAATCCATGGACATGTGTTACCAATGTATTTTTCCCAACCTTCTTTTACATTCCTTAATATATTTTATCTTTTCTCTGTAAAAATTGCAAACAGTGAGTGTTCTTTGTTTAAGATTTCTAGTGACTATGTGAAACACTGATAATACAGTGAGTGTTAAATTTTGATGATGTCCAATGTATCAGATTTTTTGATTCTCATACTCTTGCTTGTGTGTTAAAGAGGGCTTTGCCAAACTCACACTGACTTACTCCCACACTTATGACTTCAGAATTTTATAGTGTTGGCTCTTATGTTTATGCACATAATTTATTTTCATGTAATTGTCATGGTTGGTGTGAAAAGTGGGTCTAAATCTATTGTTTTATGGGTGGATATCTAGTTGTCTGAGCACAATTCATTGAAAAGACCAATATTTCCCCCACTAAACTTTCTTGGCATAACTGTCAAAAGCCAATTGATTTTAAATATAAGGGTTTATTTCAGGAGCCAATATTCCACAGATATATATATATATATATATATACCCCTAAGACAGAATCACATTACAATGGGTACATGTGTGTGTGTATATGGGAGGGGGGGAAGGTTCCTTGTATCTATCAAACTTTGCTTTTCTTATCTTGTACTTTTTTTTTTTTTTAATATTGGACATTTTAGACAATACGGTAGCTACTCTGGATTCCTATTGGCCTACTTCCCCAATGTTTCCCTCTGTTATATACTAGCTATTTGGTCAGTGACTTGGCTAACTATTTTGCTGAAGTTTGTTTTTTTCATTAACATGAAGTATCTGATGCCAGTACTCTGAGGATACATCCTCAGGCTTACTTGGAATCATCTTTTGCTGAGAGAAGGTTATCAGCACTTTCTCTTACTGTGTCTTTCCTAGATCTCTTTGACAATCATACCCAGCTATTAGCCTCCACTGGTTTCTGGCAGAGTGTTGTATTGTGTTTGGTAAGACCAAAAGACATACATCACTGCACAGTCTGAACCAGTTACATTTTGTCCCTTTCCTTGAGGCCAATTTCGAGTTTTTTTTGTTTTTGTTTTTTTCTGATATAAGGAAGTTTATTCTTATCTAGCTCTTACCCTGGTTCTTTCTGGAAAACTTCCAGCTGTTTTATGGTTTCAGGTTTGACCTTTTCCACACTCTGTTCCAAATAAGTCGGTTTACTTGGGGAAGGCTTCAGAATTCTATTACAGACTGCCTTTCCCTTGTGGCCAAAACCTCTGACCACAATTTTGGAGCTAGAGACAACACATGGCTCGCTTTTCTACATTGAGAACCCTGCTTCATGAACAAGGTGCTGAGTAGGGGGTCAAGCCTCTGGTGTTCTTGGCTTGTCTCTGCAGGACTAGAACCACCTTGTGAGTGAGACACTGTGAGAGTGACCAAGGGCCTAGTATTTTCAGTCTGCCACAACTAAGATAGAGCTGCCTTCTTACAGTTGGGGATTGGGTAGATGAAAAGAGCCCCAGACTTCTCAGCTGTTCACAGAATTGGGGACGTGAAATGCTGGAGGCTTTCTCCTCTTTGGGAGATACTGCAGCCCTTGCATGGCAGATGAGAGGGAGAATTGTGTTTCTGGCAATAACTACTTGTAGTGGAGTTTCCATCATGCTGATCTGAGAGGCGGGGGTAGAGGGTGCAGCAAGGCTCAAATGCCTTAGACTCTTACTGTTTTTCTGAGATTGACTTCATTTTCATGAATTAAGTTTCTTCATCAGCTTTCTATTTTGGGGTAATAACCAAAAATCTCTCTAAATGGTGTTTTTAAAAATAGTTTTCAGCATAGAAAGTTGTTTTGCCAGGGAAAATTTCTGTTAAGTTCTTCATTCGGGAAGTCTTCCCCTTTATTCATGTTTTGCTTCTCATTTTATTTTTCAGTAATGTGCTTGTGTTGTTTATTGTAAATACAAATGGCTCTAAATGTGTTCTTCAGAAAATTAGATTAAAAATTTGTGAGAATTATTTTCATAATGCTTTAATATCTGATCTTAACCTAACTTCATATTCAATTCCTTCCTCCCAAACAGTTCAAGTAATGGACATATAATTTCTGAATTAGATCTTGTAATCACATATTTATGTTTATCAATAATACTATTCCATAATCTGGAGAGCTTTTTTTCCCCTGTCAAGTCTTTGATCAAGTGTTAAATTATCAGTGAAAACTTCTCATTACCCATGACTGTCAAGGCTCTTCAACATTGAATAAATAATGTCAGCTTTTTCTAGGTCTCCCTATCATATTTTCCATACATTTCATGAATCCACATCTCACGTTATGTAAATATGATATCTCTTTCCATTCATAGTGTAAAGTTCATAATGGGTATTAATATTTTATGAGCTAATATCAGTAAGATCAGTATTTTTACTGATTTATAAGATCAGTATTCTGATCATTCTGTCCCAGAAATATTTTAAGAACATTATATGTATGATCCCAATTATTACCCATTATTCATTTGAGGTGATTGCAACAATAGTTTAAGTAATTTTTTAAGAAAATAAAGTTAATAAATAAACTGGTCAATTCAGTTCAGTTGCTCAGTCATGTCCAACTCTCTGTGACCCCATGGACCGCAGCACACCAGGCCTCCCTCTCCATCACCAACTCCCGGAGCTTGTTCAAACTCATGGCCATTGAAATGGTGATGCCATACAATCATCTCATCCTTTGTTGTCCCCTTCTCCCACCTTCAAACTTTCCCAGCATCAGGGTCTTTTCTAGTGAGTCAGTTCTTCACATAAGGTGGCCAAAATATTGAAGTTTCAGTTTCAGCATCAGTCCTTCTGATGAACATTCAGGACAGATTTACTTTAGGATGGACTGGTTGGATCTCCTTGCAGTCCAAGGGGCTCTCAAGAGTTTTCTCCAACATAACAGTTCAAAAGCATCAATTCTTCAGTGCTCAGTTTTCTTTACAGTCCAACTCTCACATCCATATGTGACTACATAGCTTTGACTAGAAGGACCTTTGTTGGCAAAGTAATGTCTCAGCTTTTTAATATGCTGCCTATGTTGGTCATAGCTTTTCTTCCAAGCAGCAAGCATCTTTTAATTTCATGGCTGAAATAAAATGTTAATAAATGGCAGTTAGCAAATTAAATAAGCATACCTCATCTTTCTTCTAATTGATTTTTCCCTGCTCTCTTCCTCTGAATTTTATGTTTACAATTTACATAGGACATGTGAATATAAACAGTTTGCATGTGCTTTCTCTGCATCAATAATCAGTAGCCTCTTTAAGGTGTTAGGATGTCTTTACCAGGGTAAAATCACCCCTGGGCTGTAGGAACTCTCACAGCTTTCTCGTTACACAAGGTTGAGGTTTCAGGGAAGGCAGAGTTGTGGTCTAGGAGATGAGTCTGTGGGGTCTTCTCTTCTGCCTAGTGACAGCTCCCCAAGGAGCCTAGATTATCCATAAGAAATATTTATTTCCAGGAAGTTATAGCCATGCCGTAGTTTATTATCATGTAGTACAGATACAGTAAAACTTTTTATAGTTATTTTTCTTTTATTTTACAATACTGAAAATTCTAAAGCAAATTAAATATGCCTGG
>SJYQ01017065.1:0-10542 GCA_006410935.1 Redunca redunca | reverse complement strand
GGGAGCTGATGCGGACATCATTATATAGATGCTTGACTTGACCTCCAGTGCCAGCTGCCTGGGACCTGACGCTCCATCACAACTTCATGTACCGGGTTCCAGACAGCTCCCTGTAAAAGATCAGCTAGATTTGTGAGGTCTGTTATTAGAACACTCATGGTTCTGATAACAGAGACATCATTACTGTGAATATAGGGTAAAGGAAGTAGACCTAAGCCAGCCTCATACTACGGAGTTTCTAAAACAATAGAGTTCTCCCCCAGAAAACACAATATGCACCTGACTCCCCGTCAGTGGACCCAGCTGGAGCTGTCGATACCAAGCCCGGGCCCGTTCTCCAGGGTTGCTTCTACTCGGCATTTTAATGCCTAGTCTGAAGCCCTGACTTTTTAAAATATGTTAACCCTAAATATATAAAATTCAGTAGCTATGATTTGTTCTTGGGGCCACAACAGGTGGCAATTACTCTGCTTCCCAGAGAACACATAGAAATCACCCATCCCTCACAACGGATGTTCCCTGGCCATGGAGCCACAGACAACCCTAAGACTGTTTTCCTAGATGGATTTCTTATATATAGAAAGAGAGAGAGACAAAGAGAGAGACAGAGAGATAAAGGCTATTTTAACATCACCCTGCAGCATGCAGGATCTTTGTTCCCCAACCAGGGATCAAACCTGGGCATCCTGCATTGGAGGTGTGGACTCTTAACCACTGAACCACCAGGCAAGTCCCCTCCCTTTATATTTTATTTCCCCATATGAGGCAGGAAATATGTACGTTCCGTTGCAGTCTAAAACAGAGAATGAGATTGGTCACTCGTGTCTTCCGTTCCTTCTGGAGGTCAAGCAGCGGTCTCTCCGGTGAGGGCTGCTGGCCCCACACGTGCCAGAGGCCTGGTGGAGGGCTGGAGCGAGGCACTGCGAGGATGGTGGGGTGTGGCCACCCGGCACGTGGCCTTCAGAGTCACAGAGGCTGCGGGAAAACCCAACGTGACTCTTTTGCCTCCAGAGCCTGCACTGTTTTGTTTCTAGAATGTTATTGTTAAACAACATAAGACTCCCAAATTCATTACTAACGACGTCATCCAGTGATATTTCAAAGAGCATTCTTTGCTAGCTTCTTCATAAACAGATGCCAGTTGAGTTCGAGTGGGGTCATCTTCCTCCCAGCTTTGCTTTCTCTGCTCTCCTCCTGGGGCTTCCCAGATGGCTCAGTGGTAAAGAATCTGCTTGCCAATGCAGGAGACATGGGTTCGATCCCTGGGTTGGGAAGATCACTTGGCGAAGGGACTGACAATCTGCTCCAGGTGCCTGGGAAATCCCATGGAAAGAGAAGCCTGGCGGATTGCAGACCACGGGGTCACGGACAGTCAAATACGACTGAGCAATTGAGCACGTGTGCTTTCCTCCTGGGGTACCTTGGAGCACAGCACCATGGCAAGCTGTCCTGTTACTCAGGCACGTTCCAGGGAGGACATTCGGCTAAATCCTCAGGCGGTTTACAGTCCTGGGAGATAAACTATCAACTTGTTGTTGTTACAAGTGGTGAGTTGGCATCCTTCGGCCTGGAAATCCCAACAGTTTGGCACTTGGCAGAATGAATGTAATCTAGAAAATCCTGGAGCTCAGAACTCTCTGGCCAGCTCACCAGTCACAGGAAAGGATTGCTCTGGTGGATTTATGAGGTGGACTGCATTGTAACCCTGGGATGCTCCCCCAGAAAAAGAACGATAAAGGAGGCAGAGTTAAGTTAGCATCATACTTCAGCGTCTAGTGGGTCAAGCACTGTTATAAAAGTCCCAGTGGTCTTGGTCAGCATCAAGGAAGGAAGGCAGACGTTGAGACTGCCCCAGGGACAACGAGACTACCACCCCACCTCCTCTACAGCACTTCAGATGCCCCTGTGATGACCCTGGAGGAAGAAAACATGGGATCCTGGTCTTTCATCACAAGATGAGCCAATAAGCTGCAAGGCCTGGAATGCTTTTATGTCATTTTTTCAAATGAATAAGTGATTTTCCCAGAATGGATTTTTCTAATAATTTATGTTAAAATTACTGTACACACAGAGAAAAATTTTGCTAGGAAAGTTATAGTTTAAGTGACAGATAAAATAGTTAAAAAAAATTTTTCCAAATGTTGAAACCAAGCAATCTTAGGTGGCATGCTAGAGTAACATCCAAAAGAACACAAAATCCAGTCACCTGGCCCTAGTCATGTACATACGTGAGAGACGGGCCATAAAGAGAGCTGAGCGCCTCGAGCTGTGCTGGAGAAAACCCTTGAGAGTCCCTTGGACTGCAAGGAGATCGAACCAGTCCATCCTAAAGGAAATCAACCCTGAATATTCGTTGGAAGGACTGATGCTGAAGCTGAAACTCCAATGCTTTGGCCACCTGCTGCCAAGAGCCCACTCACTGGATGAGACCCTGATGCTGGTCAAAATTGAAGGCAAAAGGAGAAGATGGGGACAGAGAAGGAAATGGTTAGATAGCATCACTGATTCGATGGCCGTGAATCTGAGCAAACTGGGAGATAGTAGAGGATAGGGAAGCCTGGTGTGCTGCAGTGCATGGAGTCGCAAAGAGTCAGACATGACTTGGTGACCAAATACCACCACCATCCTGAGCATGAAGTGCGGGCATCCTACTTCGGGCTGTCTAGGCTTCCCCAGAAAACAGGTTTCATTTCTCAAGGTTTGATCTGGATGCTAATTATCCTCTGCTGTGGAGCGGTCCCTGTTACTGGATGGATTTATTATTACTGATTCTCAAACTGGAAAAAAAAAAACAGAATGAAGATGACAAAGGGAATACAGCTCACAGGGGTGAGAAGACGGGAGGCAGGGAAAGGTGAGGGAGGCGAGAGGTGACTCTAGGCGCTGAACTAGGTCAGCACATGGTCACTGCCCTGAGAAGGCAGGAGGAAGAACCAGGGCATGGAAGGCAGATGTGGAATCCCCACATCCTCCACTTCCCAGTCATGGGACTGCTCCAAACCGGGCCTCGTGAGTCTAAAATAAGAGTGTGTAAAGCACCCAGCAAGTGAAAGGCTCTACATCCATGGCAGTCACCCTTCTGACTATATTCCAGTAAAGACAGACATTTAAGGCTCTATGGGAACCCCAAAGACTGAGTGGCTCTTCCAGAGGTGGGGGCAGGCTTCCTGGAAGAGGGCTGAGGACCAGGCAGATAGCTCTCAGAACCACTGCCCCCATCGTCAAGAAACCGGTAAGATCAGGCTTGGTGCTGAGCAGATGTCCTGTGCTCAGAAAGAGGAAAAAGGATGAAGTACAAGAATTGCATGCCTACCAGTTGGTGGTATGTGGTCAAACCCCAGTGAAATTATATACAGAAAAGTTTATGAAGAGGGGTGTGTGGCATTGGGAAAAGTGAAAGGTGATCAATGAAAGCGAACAAGGTTCTCTAGGAACAAGCCTGTAAACTGATTCCCTCTCTTGGGAAGGGTGAACAGAGTGGCCAACATAGGAAAAGGGCGCCCATCTAGGACCTGCGGGGTCATAGTCAGGGATCTACAGAGCTCCTCCACAAGGTGCCCTGGGAAGGCTCTCATCGCTGCAGCCAGGGGGTCCAGAGCTTTACCCCACCAGTCTGGGGAGCCTCAAGGAGCTGCTCTGAACCCAAAGAACCCCCCACAGCCCCTCCTAATCGGACTTCTTTTCTTTTTGAAATCGATTTGAAGTCCCCATCTGTCCCCTGCCCAAGGGTACTGGTGGACACCCAGGAGTGGACGCTGTGCTTTTCCAAGTGATCTCTGGGAAGCAGTGCTGCTTATCTGTCTATCCTGAGGTCAAACAGGCGAAATGGAATCCCTTCAGGCTCTTCCTGGGCCCCAGGGGCTCTTGTTTGGGGAGGTCTCAGAACGTACCAAGTGCACTGAAATATACCCACCTTGCACACCCAGTGTAACTTTTACTGTAAAAATTTTGAAAGGAAATTTTTAAATAATTTAGCATTTGAAAGTATTTGGCCAAGAGCAGCACAATTAATTTATAGTTGGCTCTGAGTTCTCAGCAAACATCAGGCATGTTGAGGAATTCTTGGCGAAGTGAGAAAAAGCTAACCTACAAATTGTTTTCAAAAGTAATAACATTTTTCAAGACTAAATTTAATGGACTGGACAAGATGTTGTACTTTGTAGAAATTTAATTGTATGCTTATAAATTTGGACTTAGCCCCCGCCTTTTCTTTCCCCCATATTTTAGAGTTAACACATTTTTTTAGGCCTGAAACGCTTTTCATAAGCTCCTGTAAAGCATGTCAGCCCCAGGCAGCGGGCTCTGTGTCCGAGGACTTTTAGGACCTGAACAGCAGGCACAAGCGTCTGGACTCTTTCCCCAAAAGAGCCAGAAATGGTCCTCAGAGGGTCACCGCTGGGGCGGGCGCTGCAGGAGCTTGGCCAGGATGGCTTTGAGAATGTACCAGCTGTTCTGTGTTAGGTCATCGTTTTGTGCTCTGGTGCACCGAAAAGTGGTGACTGACAGAGAATATAGATGTTCACAACCGAAGTATGGTTTCCCCAGCTGTCGGTATGCGTGAGACTTGGGCAGCACCCGCTCTCCACATCTGGGTGTCAGCTCTCCGGCCTCACCTGGGACGCCAGACAGGTCCTGACACCGGGCGGGGGCCGGACTCACACCCAAGCAGTCCACGTGTCCTGGTGCTCAGATGATTGATTTGAGTGGAATATTCCAGACCCAATTTCAACAACTGGTCACCTCTCCTGTTAGAAAACCGTTTTCAGAGAGTGGCCAAAAGACCTGGAGGCAGACCATCTCTGAGAGTAACGGGGGCCAGCACACAGTTCTCACGCAAGAGCAGCGCTTCCCGGGGATGCCATAGAAGCCCCTCCCAGGGCCCACACATGGACTAAGACACCCCAGAACTTTCCCCTCAGGCCACGGCTCCTCTGCGTGGGCTCAGATGGCCCAGTCTGGAGACATGGGGTAGAGACGCCTAGCGGGCTGCGGGCCGGCAGCATGGTCTAGGCCAGCTCACGGCCGGGAAGGGCTCTGCCCTCTCCCCAAGCCTCAGGGCACCACAGAGAAGAGCCATAGAGGTCCGATGTCCACCCACTTCTCAGCTCCTGGCCTCGGCCGGTCAGCCTGGTCAGATCTTCACGGGCCACGTTCCCCTGGTGGAGGGGTGACTGTGTTGAAAACTGATGCAGGTGGTGAGCCCTCTTCTCCACTGGGACCTGGGTGGGCGAGTCGGGCTGAAGCTGGTCTGCCTCAGACCCACAGGGAGGACACTGGGACTAAGAAGTCACCTTAGTGACTTAGCCGGCTGACTGCGGGCTAAAATCCAGCTTCACAGAGAGGCTCCGCCGTTGGGGGTGCTGAGCCCCAGATGGGCCAGCGATATGTGGCTCCTGGCTTCCTGGGAGGCGAGGAACCCCAGAGAGGAGGAAGGGAGTGGAGGGCACTTAGGGCCCCAAACCTGAAGACCCCCAATGCTCGCCAGACCCTGGGACTTGGGGGCCCGGGACTTGTCTGTTCTACGCTCCCATGGCCAACATCCCTTCTCCCTGAGGCCTCCTGACTCCAGGGTCCGTGTGCCCTCCACTTCCTGTGCTGCTCCTCCAGGGAACCACGCAGACTCCGCTCAGCCACGGCACTTCTCTTCACGTGGCACGTTCTGGTCGCAGCTCCGACGACAGTGTAAATACGGTCTTTATAGAGAGGAGGCTGGGGCGCTCCCTGCACTCAGAGCCTCGGGGCCGCTGAGTTAGTGTTGGCCTGGCACTCCGGGCAGGGCTGCCCTTTCAGAAGAAGAGCCAAGTGAAACACCACTGGGCACTCTGCACTCTCTAAGGAGAGCCCCGCCCGCCACACGCCAAAGATGCAGCTTCATTGACAAAAAAAGGTTTCCATTCTTCATCCCAATGCTTCTTTGTGGCCCTCTCCACTGAAATTCTGACTTTTACAATACGCCTTTATGGAAAACGTCTATCAGTAAGTAAGCTTACACTTACTTAGTCTTGGGAATCAAAAAAGCAAAGCCAATCGTTTGTTTGGGGTGGACAGCTCTAAAACTACCAGCTTTCAACTGTCAAAGGAAAGGAAACCTGCACCCTCTCTGGCAGCTGCCCTGGTCGGCCTTGTGCTGGGCACTGTCTTCCAGAGACGCTCAGAATAGTAAGGTCCTTTCTCTCTGATTATAGAAGAGGAGGCGGAGGCTCAGTGAGGACCTGCTCAAAGTCACACAGTGAGGAGAAGTGGCCACCAAGCTTTGAGCCGAGGGATCCTGACTCCAAGTTTGGGGTCCCGTCCCAGGCGCACAGATTTCTGAGTCAAAGTCCGACACCTCGCCGAGTCCTTCACCGTGACGTCATGTATGTGCTCAATTGCTCAGTCGTGCCCAACTCTGTGCGACCCCACGGTCTGTAGCCCACCAGGCTCCTCTGTCCCTGGGGTTCTCCTGGCAAGAACACTGGAGTGGGAGCCACGTCCTCCTCCAGACACCACACACACATACCAGTTATAGGTCTCTCATCAGAGGCGGGTGTCTTGACTCTGTCATTTTAATGCAGCTGCAAGACAACCTCCCTGCTGCAGTTTTTCTGCTCCTTTATCATTTTATTGCTGCCAACATTTCAATGCCGAGTATTTTCCCAACTAATTTTCGTCCACCATTTAATTTATTGACCCTTGCCCTGGCGCCTTTAAGGAGAAAAGGGAATGTGTTTGAATGCAGGAGCTCTTCTAGAGCTCTGCAGGGGTGTCTGAGGAATCACTGTCTGGAATGGGAGGTCACACTCTGGATAGGAGGTCCTCAGGGTCATGTGAAGTGCAGCACTCAGGGGACACATGGAGATCTATTCCAGTAACAGCAGAAAATACTAAACATGTCTACACTATCTCACAGTTACCCCATGACTTTAGAAAGCATGCCATACCTACAAGACTTAAAGGAAAGAATTGCTAGGTTTGCCTTTTTTTTAGAAAAAGAGGAGGTGATCCAGTGGTCAAGAATCCACCTGCCAATGCAGGGGACACATGTTCGACCCCTGGTCCGGGAAGATTCCACATGCCGTGGAGCAGCTAAGCCCGTGCACCACAACCATGAAGCCTTCGCGCCCTACAGCCGGTGCTCTGTCTCAAGAGACGCTGCGATGAGAAGCCGGAGCACCGCGACTAGAGAGCAGCGCCTGCTCGCCACAACCAGAGAAGAGCCCGAGCACAGCAAGGGAGACCCAGTGTGGCCATAAATAAATAAATAAACACAAATCTAGGCAACGGCACTCCACTCCAGTACTCTTGCCTGGAGAATCCCAAGGATGCAGGAGTCTGGTGGGCTGCAGTCCATGGGGTCGCTAAGGGTCGAACACGACTGAGCGACTTCACTTTCACTTTTCACTTTCATGCATTGGAGATGGAAATGGCAACCCACTCCAGTGTTCTTGCCTAGAGAATCCCAGGGATGGGGGAGCCTGGTGGGCTGCCTCGTCTTTGGGGCCACATAGAGTCGGACACGACTGAAGCGACTTAGCAACAGCAGCAGCAGCAATGGTAAAAATAAATCAACAAAAAGCGTTTTAAAAAAGAAAAGGAAAGCTGATATGTCATAAGAAACATTGAAACAGTTAAAATAGTTATAAAACAGGTAAAGGACACTAAAACATAAGCACAGAAGAAAAATCAAGAAAGATTTAAAAAGGCACAACACTTTGACAAAGAACTGTAAGTTCTTATTTTCTTAGCCTGGCTGCGGGGCAACAATTAAGACGAGTGTAGGACACGACTGAAGCGACTTAGCAGCAGCAGCAGCAGGAACACAGAGAGAACTCAGCCAGGCCCCTGCCCTGCAGTCCAATCTGCTCAAGGAGCAGGAAAAGGACTTCCGGATGTGGGCTCTGGACACCACCCGGGTGCAGGTACCGCACCTTCCCCCTACCGGCCACGTGACCTTGGGAGTGTCACCCAAGGTCCCCATGATCTAGTGTCTTCATCTGTGGAGGGGGGAGCCTACCTGGCAGGTGTGTCAGGAAGATCTCAGGTAGGAATGCATGGATGGGGCACGTAGTAAATACCCAGCAGTGGTGGCTAGTAGAAATATTGTAGTATTACTGTCACTCCAGTCAAGCCTCTCTTAGCTCCAAGGTTTTACAATCTGGGGTTTGGAGATTCATTTACCTTCTAATTATCAGCAGAATTGTGTGTCTTTCTGGATAGAGGATCTGAAGCATCCTCCAAATGTTTAAAAGGACTGACTGGTGGCCCCAAAACATTTAAAAACATGTGCCTCTTAAAAAAAAACGGCCTTTTGGAGAAATGTCAAAGGCAAAGCTGGAACCACTCCTGGAACCCAGACAGGTAGCGCAGGTGGGAGCCACGAGGCTGCCTGCCCCTACCCCCTGGGCCTCAAAGACTCTCCCCGTGTGGCACTGCCTTCCAAGCCAGCCTTTCAGCCTGAGGATCCGTGGGACCCGCTGCAGCTCTGCAGGGAGAGGAAGAGGCCCGGCTGTTCTTCTGCCGTGGGTGCTGTTCTGAGGGCTGCCGGACCTTCTGTCACCCGCTTTCGTGTCCAGCAGGCTCTCTTGCGCGTCTGACTCAGTGTTGAGCTGGGAGGCCTCCCACCCCTGCTCGGCGCTCCGCTCCAGCTGCTGGGGACAGACTCCCATTCTCTGCCTGGGTCCCCGGGGCTGGGGGCTGAACACAACCCATTTTTTTTTCTCCGTCATGAATGTTCTTTCTGGAGGTGTGGGCTCCCCTTCTCGGGATGGAAGCGGCACAAGGCAAAGAAGGAGGTGGCTGCTTGTGTTGTATCTGCTACAGGGCGGGTGCTTGGAACCAAGAGGGCTGGCCGGCGGGTAAATGGGTGAGCAGCCGCTCCCTGGAGGATGCAGGGAGGGGGTCAGTGGTCAGGGGTGAGTGCCCACCTTTCTTCTCGGTGCTGCTTCTCGGCACAAAGGGTGAAAAAGGCAGCCCGTGCCTTGCCATCAGGTTCCAGGTGGGGATGCTCACTCACCGTCATGAGGCCTCAGGAAAGGCCCACCTGAGGGGTCCGATAGAGACCACACCCAACCTCATCCTGCTTAACCATCACAGAGGACTAATCCAGCCCCATCGCTGCCAGGAGGGCGCGTGAGAAGTCTGATCAACATGGGAAAAGCTACATACAACTGCCACCTGTGCCTGTCCACGCGGAGAAAGGACTGGATCCACGGGAATGCAGGTTGAGAGAAGTCTTCCACCGCCCAGCACAGGACCTGCCGGACCCAGGACTCAATATCAACAGTTGTTGAACAAACAAACGCACAAATGGAACAAGATGGAGTTTTCTTAGGACTTTTGGTCTGAACCATTCTCAGTTTAGGACTGCTTTGAAGAGAAGTTGAAGCTGTGTGTGGTGTTATTATTTAAAAATACACAGCTCAGTGGCTAGGTCCTAAAAAATATCTGAAGTTCCCTCAGATCAATTAGGATGAATCCAGTTTACTTGGCTCCTAGTGACTCGGGTTTGTGCCCTTTTGCGGACATGACTAACGTTCAAACATGGGAAACCACTGACAGGGGAAGTGGGGGAGGGGTGAAAGACCTCTCACAGTGACCCCACCTACTCTGACCCGGCTGCCCAAGCTCAGGTAAATCACAGGTCACAGAACCCCTCTGGTCTCAGTTCCAGAAAAGCCATGTATTGGGATGGGCTGGACACCATCCTTTAAGCTCATGGACCTTGAAACGTGAGCTCTGAGTGCCTTGGTCCTTGGCGAGCTTGCTCTAGAATATACTGATAGAGCTAAACAGAAATGTTTTCATTGTTCAGTTGCTAAGTCGTGTTGGACTCTTAGTGACCCCATGGAGTGTAGCACGGCAGGCTTCCCCTGTCTTTCACTGTCTCCTGGAATTTGGTCCATGGAGTTGGTGATACTATCCAAACATTTCATCCTCTGCCACCCCCTTCTCCTCCTGCCCTCAATCTTTCCCAGAAAGAAAGTGAAGGTGAAAGTTGCTCAGTAGAGTTTGACTCTTTGCAACACCATGGACTATACAGTTCTTGGACTTCTCCAAGCCAGAATACTGGAATGGGTAGCCCTTCCCTTCTCCAGGAGATCTTTCCAACCCAGGGATCGAACCCAGGTCTCCCGCATTGCGGGTGGATTCTTTACCAGCTGAGCCACAAGGGAAGTCCAAGAAGACTGGAGTGGGTAGCCTATCCCTTCTCCAGGGGATCTTCCTGACCCAGGAATCGAACTGGGGTCGCCTACACTACAGGCAGATTCTTTACCAACTGAGCTATCAGGAAGCCCAATCTTTCTCAGAATCAGGGTCTTTTCCAATGAGTCGGCTCTTCTCATCAGGTGGCCAAAGTATTGGAGCTTCAGCATCAGTCCTTCCATTGTTTCCCTGGTGGCTGAGATGGTAAAGAATCTGCCTTCAATGCAGGACACCTGGGTTCAGTCCCTGGGTTGGGAAGACCTCCTGGAGAAGGAAGGACAACCCACCCCAGTACTCTTGCCTGGAAATCCTATGGAGAGAGGAGCCTGAGGGGCTACAGTCCATGGGGCTGCAAAGAGT